>JAPTGZ010338093.1:0-11872 GCA_029814645.1 Fowleria isostigma | reverse complement strand
AAGGCCTCTGGTGAACTCATTACTGCCCTCTGGTGGATTATCCATGGATTGCATGGATCTAATTGGATACATCAGGTGTTTCAAGGGAAAAAAACCACTTAAAACTCGTGTTTCAAATATGATACATTTGGCATTATAGGGTTAACTCTTTCCCCCTTGGACACCTACTAGGAACAACCTATATGTATGTGACTAGTTCTACCCATGGAACATTTTGTTTTTCCCAGTGTGTTGTTTCGTTTTCCAGTGGCTATAATCATCACTACTTTGGCAAACT
Source organism: Fowleria isostigma (assembly GCA_029814645.1). Taxonomy (NCBI): domain Eukaryota; kingdom Metazoa; phylum Chordata; class Actinopteri; order Kurtiformes; family Apogonidae; genus Fowleria; species Fowleria isostigma. The sequence continues at coordinate 11,595 of JAPTGZ010338093.1, read as the reverse complement.
TTGGGAAAATGTGTGAAACTCTTTTATTTTCATTTATTTATATATTGTATTAAAAAAAAACAATTACGAAATAAAATAGACTATAAAATATATTTAAAAAACACATTAATTAATAAAAACATTAAAAAAAATAAAGAAATAGAAAAAAGTAATGAAAATGTATTCTTTAATCCTATTGGTTGTCCTAGTATGGGTGGTGTTTACCTCCACCTATCACAGCATCTGTTACATTTGAGGGGGGGGTCGTTAAACGTTGTCTTTATGGGGGAAAGAGTTAATGGGAAGGCACTGATGAAAGGCCAGCAACGGAGTAATACGATCACATGTACTTACTCCAGTCAGGAGGCAAGCTGCTGCGTTTTGGACCATTTGCAGATGTTGTGTGCTCTTCCTTGGCAAACCAGAGAGAAAAGCATCATGATAATCTCATCTGCATTCTTAAATTCCCACCTCATTTCAGCTTTGTGTCGTTTTGAACTGGTATCTTCAGATTTCATTTTTCAGGACTTTGATGTCCATTTTAGGAAAACGACCAATTTCATTCCCTGAGCAGAGCTGTAAATGGGTGCACGCACTCCTTTGTCAGACATCCAGAAACATTTCGGTCTCCTTGGCATGCATTGGGATTTCTATCTGCAGCTCTGCACAGCAATACCGACCTGTGGTGTGCTTTGGAACATACCTTATATAGCTCTGCCCAGCAGTCGACTCGTCTCACCATTATTGTCAATGTTGTAGAAGGTTGGCCATGAACGATTAAAGGGGTGATAGTTTGCTAAACCCACTTTTCTTTGCCTTTGGTAGATTCATTTGCGAATTTGGGGACCCTAATAGTCCACAAAGTTTGAACCCTCCAGGTGTTGCAGATTTATCTTCATAACAATAATAATAATAATATTAATAATAATACATCAGACTTATATAGCGCTTTTTTTGGGCAGTCATTTTGGCTTAAATCGAGTGGATTTCTACAACCCATTTTAATTTCTTCTTAATTTGTTGTGTTTTTAAGTAGTTACATTACTACATTTGCACAAACAAGGTGGCGACTTATGATGAACATCTCTCTCTGTATGGCATCAGCATTTTTAGTCCATTCTGCTAATTCCCAATTCGGTTTTAAACACATCTAAAGCATATTTACACCTAATACTTTTACACACCCGCCCATTAAAGACAGGTCTAGACCTTTAACACCTTAACTGGCTGGTTTGATTATGATTTCAAAGCATTTGTAGAGATTTACAAGCAATTTCTTTTTTACTCAGTGGTAAACACTAATTTATTGATTACGCATCTACAATGAGCTATTACAACAATAATTCCATCTTGCTTTTCAACACATCTAAAACATATTTAGACTGACTTTTTAAACACAATGCTGTAAAAACAGTGTTGCAAATTCTAGAAGGTAAATGATGCTTAATCTCATCTTTCTTGGTTTTGATCGGTCAGGATTCCTAGGTTCACTTAGTGAACTTGAGAACAACCACAAGTTATTTTCCAAAGTGGTAGTGGTTGTTGGTTCTTTGTCCCTGTCCTGTTGTTCCAGGTCAGACTCTGACTCAGACCTATGAGGATCAACCACAGTTTGCTGTTGTTGTCATTATTAAGATTATAAGTCCGACAAATTTTTATTACTAGACCAGTGTATTGTATCTTAAAAACTACAAACATGGCTGAACAGCACAGTCGACATCCTGAAGGGGGCAGGGCCTGAAGTGGCTCATTTTATTTAAAAGCACCAGCGCTCAAAACCACCTGTCATTAGTCAGAAATGGACATGAAGATGAACCTGTGGAGTTAAATTAATGAAGAATTCACAGTAGTTATAGTTCAAGTAGCAAATGATAATATAAAACCTGCAAATGTAATAATTTAGTCCATTTTAAATGGTCTAAAAACTCACCCACACTGTGGGGTGGGGAGCTCTTGACCTCAACTGCGGACATAATCGGGCGATGGAAGGAATACTTTGAGGAGCTCCTCAATCCCACCAACATGTTTTCCGGTGAGGAAACAGAGCTGAGAGACCAGGGGGTGGAGAAGCCGATCTCCAAGGCAGAAGTCACCGAGGTAGTAAAGCTACTCCGTGGCGGCGGAGCCTCGGGGGTTGATGAGATCCATCCCGGGTGTCTCACGCTCTGGATGTTGTAGTGCTGTCTTGGATAACAGGCCTCTTCAATATTGCATGGTCATTGAGGCAGTGCCTTTGGAGTGGTGGTCCCCATCTTTAAAAAGGGGGACCACACTCCTCAGCCTCCCCAGTAATGTCTACGCCAGGGTACTGGAGGGGACGAGGTCCTACCTCAAGTGGAGGAGTTCAAGTATCTTGGAATCTTGTTTATAAGTGAGGGTAGGATGGAATGGGAGATCATCAGGCTGATTGGGGTGGCATCTGCAGTGAAGCAAACACTAAACCAGTCCGTTATGGTAAAGAGGGAGCTAAGCCATAAAGCAAAGCTCTCAATTTACCAGTCAATCTACGTTACACCCCTCAACTACGGTCCAACCGAAAAGATGAGGTTGTGAGTACAAGCGACCGAAATGAGTTTCCTCTGCAGGGTGGCCAGGCTCAGCCTTAGAGATAGGGTGAGGAGCCTGGACATTTGGGAGGGACTTGGGGTAGAGCCACTGCTCCTCCATGTCAAAAGGAGCCAGTTGAGGTGGTTTCGGCATCTGGTGAGGATGTCCCCTGGTCGACTCCCTAGGAAGGTGTTTCTGGCATGTCTGATCGGGAGGAGGCCTTGATGTTGACCCAGGACATGCTGGAGGGAGTATATCTCTCGGCTGGCTTGGGAACACCTCAGGATACCCCTGGAAGAGCTGGTGGAAGTGGCTGGTGAGTGATATGACTTGTGACATTGCTGCAGAAGAGTAGGGCAGGCATAGTCATACAGGTGTAGATGTTATGGTCTGGACTGCATGGCAGATGTAGTGTGCCAGGACCCTGCTGCCTAATCTGGAGGGATTCAAACCATTAGGCCTGTGGAAGGAGGAAAGGTTCCAGAACAAATTAAAATTGTTAGTGAAACAGACTTCCTGCATCTTGTCAGTTTATTAAAAAGTTTATTCAAAAAAAACTTTTGTTATCTTGGACTATTGTTGATGTTGATGTGTAATTGGAGCTAATGTAAATGATGATCCGCAATACAGTAGATGGCAGCAAGACCAGCAGCTCCAGGAGTTTCTGGAGGATGGTGGTGACAGTTGAACTGGGAAAACACTTGGTTATGGTGGTGAAGAACCAGATTTGATGGATGATGGAGTCCCAAAGGATAGCGATGGTTGGAGGGAAAAGTGGGTGAGATGAGGACGAGGGGGCACTGGACATCTCAAGGTGGACACTCCACTGGAGTACCACTGGAGTGATGGAAAACCAGATCCTGCAGAACCTGACACTGGGCGGAGGAGGGTCTGGGGAGCAGGGGCTTCACTGTGGGAACAGTGACCTGATTGCCATTGGTATCCAGCTCAGAGGCAGCCAGGATGTAAGCAGGAGCCAGTACCCGGACCAAGCCAAGTGAGACAGGAGGTACACCAGTCGTGGTGGGGAGGGCTGGAAAATCCTCCATGGATAGGACGCTTAAGCGGTTCGATGTGCTGATCCTCAGCGGTGATGAGATTTTGCTCATGCTCTTTTTACAGCCCTGTATCACCACCTCAGATCAGGGTGTAGAACACAAGGGACGAGGATAGGCAGAAGATGGATCTCAAAGTGTTATCATAGGGGGTTTTGGGCTCCCCTGCACTTGTCACAAAGAGGCTGGACAGTACTGGGAGGCGGCCGGTGAAACTGGAGACCTGTGCATCCTTCTCCATTAATTCTGTGGAAAGTTGGACTATTAAGTTTTTCAGATCCATGAATCTCTTGTAAGCCTTCTGCAGGCATATGTGGGCTTGGATGAGCAGCCAGTCGCCAGGCGATGTGGATGAAGCCATGGACGTAGCAGTGAGATCCTGGAGCAGAGCGCAGGAACCGGCCGGTGACAGCCACAGGTAGGCCTCCACTGACAGCAGTAGCTTAGCTGCTAGACTAACAGAGCCCAGTCAGCTTAAACTGAAGTACTTGATGTATGATTAAAGTCCAGAGGTGACTTCAGACAAATGCCGAAGTAGCCACAGGTGTTTAGTCCATATAGCAGTGGACCGCCCTGTCCACAGGCCAGGGAGAAAGTGCAAAACAGCGGATGTAGTCCTAAAAATCAGTGTGGTGGTTTAGCCCTATGGTGCAGTATGGCTAAAACGCAGTAAAATACTGACAATAAGTCTTCCCGATTAGTAGAATTTCCAGCCCAGGCTAAACAGACACAAATAAAAAAAAAATTAGTTTGAGTAAAAGAAACATTGAAAGATAAAAGTGATTAGTTTAAAAGGCCACAGCAATTCATACAACAGAAATGTGTAAATAACTGGAAAGTGAAGTTTTGCTAAGCAAGGAATGACAAAATGATCAAATTTGTTTTATTTTTCAAATGTAAATACAAGTGATGTGTCATGAGCAAAAGATGCAGCTCTGAGAGCCGATGCTTTATAGTGAATCAGAAGAGCCGGCTCACATCAAGTGAGAGCCAGCTCCCAGTTGTTTTCCTTTCGCTGCTTACCTCAGTGCTCACCCTGAGCTCTGCTCAAGGCAGAACTTTATTTTGATTGGTCAGCATCGCAGCCAATCAGATGTGAGGATCTAGGACCATACCATTATGTGAAAACAGAGAGGGAGGTGCTGAGAAGTGGAATGCCCGGCGCTCCACTTGGTTCTGTTCTGTGGATTTGTTTGCAGTTTTTTGTTCATTTGTGCAATAAAAATGTTTGATTAAAATATTAAACAAAAGAAAGAGCTGTTTTGTAAGAGAATAAATGCACAAAATTAGGCAGTTATAAGGCTGTTATAGAATTGTTTGCTTGACTTTGATTCTAGTTCTGTTCCTTGATTTATTTGCAGTTTTGTTGTTAATTTGTGCAAAAAAAGTTTGATTAAAATATTAAACAAAAGAATGGCTTTGTAACAGAATAAATGCACAAAATTAGGCAATTATTAAACTTCTCATAAAAACACTGCACATGAAAGAGTTTTCAACACACAAACAATTCATTTTTGCAAAGTTAAGGTAAAATAAAGTCCTAAAATAAAATTCTACATTAAGAGCCGTTCAGGAGTTAAGAGCCGGCTCTTCTTTGGGAGCTGAGCCAAAGAAGAGTGTTTTACTGTGTTGTGCTGCACAACACAGTAAAAACAAATGTCAGCTTCTCACAGATTCACCACTTTGAGGTAAAACATATTTAAGACTTTTTATTTTTGGTTCCAGACAGATATTTTCTGTTGTCCACAAATGGCTTTTTATTTAGCAAAGGTCGCCGACCCATGGTATAATGCTTGTGCCATCTGCTTTCCCTTGTGTCTAATGGGAGTCTGTGATTATATTCAGTAGAACTGTCCACATAAAAGGAAACAAAAGCGAATTGAAAGAAGATTTCCGATGAACATCTCTCTGGGTGTACGCCATCAGCAGTGGCGGTTGTAGTCCATACGGAAAATATACCAAAACTTTGAGCCGATGACCTAAAATTTTCAGTTGCTGGTTGTATTAATAATAATAATAATAATAATAATAATAATAATAATGGATGAGATTTATTTAGTCTTTTCGATTAAGGCATACTCAAAGCATGTACAATGGATCCATTATTCATTCACTCACATATTCATACTTTGGTGGTGGTAAACTATATTTGCCACAGCTGCTCTGGGACACACTGACAGAAGCGTGGCTGTCAATCCACGTCTGCGCCCCCTCTGACCACCACCAAACATCTATCTACCAGTGTGAGTAGACACACCGGAGGTAAGGTGGGTGGTGGTGTACCTAAGGACACAACAGCACATTGTAACAGTTTGTTTATCTTTCCAAAACATTCCCGCTTCAATGCACAAAAAAAGGTCACTGGTGGAATAACCGTCAGCAGGGGGAAAATAAGAAAGAGTCAAAATGATAGAACTGGCTCTGTATCGGCCTTTTAATATGCACATAAATCACCACAAGTTAAGTGTAACACACCCTGCTCTAGCACATCCCCAAAGAACAAACCCCACAATGCCACCCAATAAACCCCTAAGAAACCACACAACAAACAAATTATACCAGTCTTCACTCAACTTAATGTATTCAAAGTAGAGTCACTGAGAACCACCCAAAACACCTTTTTTTTCCCCCCATTAGTCCCAAAGTTCCAGCCCGAGAGTAGACAATGGACACATCATTTTTTTCCTGACAAGCGCTACTTACGGCTACCCAAACCCAGCTCCAGACCAAACAACGTCCCGCCTTGGACCCAGAAGCTCCGCAGACGTCCAATTATTCCATTTGGAAGAAAAGATTAATCCAGAAAGGCATTAAATCCTCCAAAATTTGGTTAGTGGCGCCTCCACCTCTAGCGCGCTATCCATCGACGGCTGACGTGCCCTTTCTCTCTTGCGCACCCTCTAAGCGTGCGCCACATCCACACCCCTTTTTAAACTGATAATAATTAACATCATTCCAAATACAGAAAGAAAAAATACAATATAACAAAATATAAAGTAGTTCTGTAACCCAATATACATATTCTTAAAGAAAGGACAAAAAAGAATTGTTTCACCCTGCTGGAGTTTTAAAAGGATGAGTGCCTTTTAGGGAACTGACCTATGGGGTCTTTAGAACACGACTGGGACAGCACGGGAACCGAACCACCAAACTTCTGGTTATTGGACGACCTGATCTAAATCCTGAGCCACAGCCACCCCAAATACTAATGCTATGCTTAGAATTAGCTTCACTCTCCATTGTGGTTTCTGTAGAGACATGGATGCCACTTGTTGTGGTTACAGTGTAATATTAGAAGTTATGGTTCTTGTTGGTTCTTCTTCTCTGTGCTCCAGATCAGTCTCTGACTCAGACCTATGTGAAAAACTTTTGTTATCACCAGACAAGTACACTGTATCTTGAAAACTACAAAGATGGTAAATGGTCTTTACTTATATAACACTTTCCTACACATTAATGGTACTCAAAGTGCTTTAAAATACAAGCTTCACATTCACCCATTCACTCATACACCAGTGGGGGGTGTGCCACTATCTCACTACTAACTGGGGGCAATTACATAAGGGTTCAATGTCTTGCCCAAGGACACTTCGACACTTGGATGACCCGCTTTACCACCTGCGCCACAGTCACCCCAGAAATAGCTGAACAGCACAGTCAACATCCCTGAGGGGGTGGGGTGTGAAGTGGCTCATTTGCATTTAAAGAGCCAGTGCTCTGTCTACTGTCATTAGTCAGAATTAGGCTTGAAGATGGACCTGTGGAGTTTAATTAATAAAGAATTCAAACCCTAACATGCCATTCGCAGTTTATGTAGACCACAGAGAAATGTTTAAACATGTTAAATGCAACTTTCCTTCTTTAAAAAGCAAAATCTCACTCCTTTAAAGCCTTGTGGATCACTTGTGATTCATTATCAGTTTAATTCATGCAAACATTGTAATGAATGCAAATGTGGCCCACTAAAATGTTTTGAATTTCCATCACTGATTTTAATGAGTTATTATCAGGAACAGTTAACCTTCCTCTTATTAACGGGTCAGTTTTGATCCATGTCTTAAATCAGCTGTAAAATAGACTAAAATATTGTATCTATCATCAAGTTTGTTTCTCAGCTCTTGGTTGCCGTGTTATTCTTCCTTTTCCATGAAAATATTGGTTTTAATATTTTGATGTGTTCCTTTTTTTTGTCAGTGTACCCCTGGATGTGACCTCTGACATCACTAACTCTAGACTGAATAGACATACTCACATGTCTGCACACGCTTGTCTTTGTTTTGTTTTTGTGCATGTTTACAGGATAACAGGACAAAAAGAGAATCCCCAAAATCTCACATGATTGTTAGAGGTGCTGGTGTCAGTGTAAAGGCTGACAGTGACCTCAGGAGTTCAGTTTTGGCTCTAACTAATGCTTCATACTCTTATTTATAAAACTGGATGGAAACGGTCTAGCAACCCATATTATGTGGTTCTTGTATGGATTTAGAACAACATAAACCTAGGGTAGGTGCCACCTTTGTTCTTCAGGGTGTTACACAGTGTTATATACTAGTGTTGTCTCCAAATGTTATATACATGTGTTATATACGAGTGTTGTATACTAGTGTTGTATACTAGTGTTATATATGTGTTAAATACTACTGTTATATACTAGAGTTATACACTAATGTTCTATATTAGTGATATAGTGTTATAAACTAGTGTTGTATACTAGTGTGATATACTAGTTTTATATATTAGCGTAATATGTTATATATTAGTGTATACAAATGCTATATATGAGTGTTATATACTAGTGTTATATACTAATGTTGTATACTAGCGTTGTATACTAGTGTTGTGTACGAGTGTTATATACTTGTGTTGTATACTAGTGTTATAAACTAGTGTCATATGAGTGTTATATACTAGTGTTGTATACTAGTGATAAATGCTAGTTATATATTAGTTATACACTAATGTTACATACTAGTGATATATAGTAGTGTTATAAACTAGTGTTGTATTCTAGTGTTATATACTAGTGTTGTATACTAGTGTTATATACTGGTGTTGTATACTAGTATTATATACAAGTGTTAAATACTAGTGTAATATGTGAGTGTTATATACTAGTGTTATATGTGTTATATACTAGTGTGATATACTAATGTTGTATACTAGTGTTGTATACTCATGTTATATACTAGTTTTGTATACTAGTGTTATATACCAGTTATGTACTAGTGTTGTATACTAGTGTGATATACTAGTGTTATATACAAGTGTTATGTACTAGTGTTGTATACAAGTATTATATATGAGTGTTATATACTAGTGTTATGTTATATACTAATGTGATATACTAATGTTGTATACTAGCGTTGTATACTAGTATTATATACGAATGTTATATACTAGTGTTGTATACTAAGTAGTGTTGTGTACGAGTGTTATATACTTCTGTTGTATACTAGTGTTATATACGTGTTGTACACTAGTGTTATAAACTAGTGTTATATATGAGTGTTAAATACTACTGTTATATATTAGTTATATACAAATGTTACATACTAGTGTTATATGCTAGTGTTATATACCAGTGTTGTATACTAGTTGAACTCTTTTTCAACTTGTGGACACTCAGCAATGCTAATTCCGGTCAGGTATTGGTTCACTGAAGACGTCAAGTATGGAAGATTTATTAAAGAGAGCAGATAAAGGCAAGCAGTACAGTCCAGTTCAGATTCAAGCAGTAATTCAGTAGGGTCCAGGCGGTCCTGGGTTCTTATCCAGATGTCGATTAATGCAGGATGGGAAATGAGCAGGAGGTCTTGGTGGTTGCATCCATCTTGGTTGATGGTCTTGCCTGTACTGGATCTTTAGGTTTGTTTGTTTACATTTATATCACTGAGCTACGCCGTCACCTAGAGACGGCTGGTGTGTTTACACTTTGGCTGCTCGGCATCATGGGACAGCCTGGGTCTGGAAGCTACTAGAAGCTAATAATGTAGATAAGGTAGGTGCAGTTAGTTATACAGATAGTTAGCAGTGTCACTGGAAAGGTGAATGCTGAGACAGGCATGGATATAGACACTGATATACTGACTACGGATGTGAGAGGGGTTGATACCGATATGCTAATGCAGATAATGTAAACTAATACAGGAAATATAAACCAATGACAGGCTAATACATATTTACTCTGGCTAATCAGATTTCCTAGTGTTATATACCAGTGTTATATACTAGTGTTATATACTAGTGTTGTGTAATAGTGTAATATGTGAGTGTTATATACTATATACTAGTGTTGTATGCAAGTGTTATATACGAGTGTTATATACTAGTGTTTTATACGAGTGTTACATACTAGTGTTGTATACAAGTGTTATATACGAGTGCTATATAGTAGTGTTATATACTAGTGTTGTATAGTAGTGTTGTATATGAGTGTTATATACTAGTGCTATATACAAGTGTTGTATAGTAGTGTTATATACTAGTGTTGTATAGTAGTGTTGTATGTGAGTGTTATATACTAGTGTTGTATACTAGTGAAATAAAAAAATGAAATGAAATGTCTTTATTGTCATTATAAAACAGCGAAATTGAAAATGCAGTCCTTACAGTGCATTCTAAAACTCTAAAAATAAATATATAATATATATAATCAACACTATAAAAACAGCACACACCATAAAAACACACACTCAATCAGCAGAGATAAACCATTTGTTAAAAAAAAAAACATCAAATTAAAATTGTGTGCTGAATCCAGTAAAAAAAAATTGCATTTGTGTAAAACCTGTTCTTGAGCCTGTTTGTCCTTGTCTTTAATGCTCTGTACCTTCTGCCTGACAGCAGCCGCTCAAACAGGTGATGACAGGGGTGGGAGGGGCCTCTGATTATTTTCTGTGCCTTCCTGAGGCAACGAGAGCTGTACAGTTCACTGAGGGAAAACAGAAGACAGCCCATGACCTTCTGGGCCGTGGTGATGACCCTCTTCTTGTCTGCTGTCGTGCAGCTGGCAAACCAAACACACATCCAGTATGACCAGATGCTCTGGATGGAGCAGCGGTAGAAGGTCACCAGCAGCCTCTGCGGCAGGTTGTTGCTCCTGTAGCTTCTTCAGAGTGACTGCCATGTTTGTGCTCTAGCTCAGGTCGTCCTTGATGTGCACCCCCAGGAAGCGGATATCAGAGACTCTCTCCACCAAGTTCCCACATATGAACAGTGGTTTAATCGCAGTCTTTATTTTCCTGTAGTCCACCATGATCTCCTTTGTTTTGACTGTGTTAATGATGAGATTGTTTTTTTGACACCACACCAACAGTTGCTCCACCTCATCCCTGTATGCTGCCTCATCTCCCCCAGAGATGAGCCTCACCACAGTGGTGTCGTCCGCAAATTTTATGATGCTGTTACTATGAGGAGCACAGTTCTGAGTGTCCAGGATGAACTGCAGTGGACTCAGCACGCAGCCCTGGGGGAGGGGCCAGTACTGAGCCTGATGGCAGTGGAGAGGTGGGGGCCTACATTCACCCTCTGGGGGTGGTCCGTCAGGAACTCCAAAATCCAGAGGCAGGTGGAGTGAGACACCCCCGGGTTTGATATTTTGGTCACCAGGCTGCTGGGGAGGATAGTATTGAAAGCAGAGCTAAAGTCCACGAAGAGTAACCAGGCGTAGCTACTTTGCTGCTCCAGGTGTGTCGGAGCAGAGTGGAGCGCTGTCACCACAGCATCCTCCGTGGACCTGTTAGCTCAGTAGCCAAACTGGTGGGGGGTCAAACCTGGAGGGAAGGCAGGAACTGATGTGGGCCCGGACCAGTTTTTCAAAGCACGTCATGGCTACAGATGTCAGATGTCAAAGTCGTAATATTACGACTTTTTTTCTCATAATATTACAAGAATATAGTCATATTACAAAAATAAGGTTGGTCCAATTCAACAGAAGAGAAGTTGTTTCTTCACTTGTTCGCTGTAACAGGAAACTCTGACCGTCAAATAAATTTCAAAATATTACAACTCATTT
>JAPTGZ010338073.1:0-11875 GCA_029814645.1 Fowleria isostigma | reverse complement strand
CCTCCAAAATTTAATCATCTCTTCTTTGTCCCAGAGTGGACATTTCCTGAAAATTTCATTAAAATCTGTCCATAACTTTTTGAGTTATTTTGTACACAGACAAACAGACAAACAGACAGACAGACAGACAGATAAACACCGGCAAAAACATAACCTCCTTGGTGGAGGTAAAAAAAATTATTACATGATGAAACTATGTCAAATTTTTTGGGACACCCTGTATTTAACCCCTAAAATACTCATCTATATACGATTAACTAGCTGCTTTTATTTGCATATTAATACCACAGTTTTTCATTATAAATTACAAATAAGTTGTTACTGCTTTATTATGCAGATACATATTCTACTCCTGTAACCACTTCCCTCAAGAATATCCCCATGCTTATCAGTGGTAAGAAAATTTTTGTACATTAATTGTGATATTTTCCCCAAAATAGCACTTGAATATAATCTGTATGTAACATACAATAACAGTAGCCAATGGTAAGCCTTGATCCAAACTATTATCTATATTATGGACACTTCTGCTGCATGTGTCCTCATCTTATTCGCTATCTGCAGCTGGTGAACCACAGACATATTAGCCTGCACCAGTTTCTACAAAATTAGATTTTCACTTACAAAGTAGTCTGCCTAATAATGTAATGTTCACTGGCTATTACCTATGATTGAGCTCGTCTCTTTGAACTCCTCATCATTAACTGTCGCTGTGTCAACGTGTCTTTAAGCCACCTCCTGCTGAAGACATAACGTGATAGCCATCATTCATAGAACACTTATATAACACCCCAGCAGCCTCCTTCCATATGGATATATGTGTCTACGTACGTGCTTTTGATGAAACGGGAGGAGGAAGGGTGTCGACACCGAGGGACATTTTCATGAGTGTCAAGCCTCACTTTGTAGATTAAGAGGGAAGATATCATCCTACCATGCACAAAAGAGACTGGAGCTACTGCAGTGTGACTTTGCAGGAGGAACTCAAGGCCATCAGCTGAACACTCAGTGCACACAGAGACATATTTGGGTTTTCATGGTTGAATATCAGGATTCAGGTATCAGGGGGTCCAGGGGGAATGACTCATTTTAATATGATATGAGTTCATTTGGTCAGTTTTCAAACCATTGACAATATAGAATTTTCCCCAAATCTACTTTAGTAAAAGGAATAGTGATAAATAATATGTGTATCTGATGTTTTATAAATATATCTGCAGTTTGTGACCATGTTTTCAGAAATACAAGTTAAAGAAATGAAAAATGAATAGTGTAAAACATTTAGAATGAGCTTGATTTTCATCCTGTCCTTGGTGAAACAAAAAGCAATAAAGTTTACTTTTAATACTCTGTCTCTCTGTTATCGCTGCTCTCCACATCTCCAGTCTCTGAAAGACAGTGCGCAGCTACTTTTTATCTGTTTTCTAATTCTCATCATTTTTCTTTTAATATATTAATAGTATCAGTTGTTTTTGACCATGAAAAGGTGGAAAAGTGAGCTCCCCTGAAAGCAGCTGTTCATATTCTGCTGAATATTAATATTTTCTGTAAGCCTAAATTAAACAACCAATGCTCTCACCAAGATCAATTGTTAAAATTCAACAAAAACACTGTTCTTTCTCTGCTTGTTGCTTAGCAATACTCACTTGACACCTGCAGCTTCAGGCTTTAACTCCTGCTTGTCAGTGTTTACTTCTTTTTACCTTTTCCTTTCATACGACCAAAAAAGAGACGTGATTATTTAACCATGAAGATATTACTGAATTAATGATGAGGACACATGCACACATGCACACATGCACAGCCCACTCACCCACTCATGTGAGGCGGACTTTGGACAGGGCTTACTGGGCTGACCTCATGGCTCATGGGTGACCATCCATCACAGTCTATCATGCCCAAGGTGAGTGTTTGTGATCAGGCGGCCCACCGAGCTGCTGAGACAGCCAACCATAGAGAGCCTCAACGGTGAGGTCAGGGGTCAGAGGTCACGCCTGTTCCCACAGTAGCAGAGGGGGCTTGTCTCTGTTCACTGTCACCTCATCAACACACTCGTGGTGTTTGAACCTCATGAATTATTGAGACACAGTAATCCTTGTTTCAAAAAATAAATGGATGAAAGCCTCGTAAACACTATTTTGTAAGCAGATTAATTCCAATTCTAAAATTGCTGGAGCATATGCTCTGGTACATCTGTAGGCCAACATGAATTACTGAAATCAATGAAAGATTGTTATTTTTAGTATTAGGATGACACTGTTTGAGTCTCTGACACCATTCAATCTAATAAGTGATGGTAATGACTGAATGGCAGATTAATCTCCTCATTAACCATCTAAATTACAGAAATGCTGAGGTTTACTTTTTGTAACTATAGACCAAAGAACATCATGTGCCCCTAAATGAACACTGCTAGAGGTCCGGCTCTAACTCTGAGCTTACACACGAGAAATGTGATGCGAGCATGATCAAGTGTGACACATGTACAGTCAGTTGGGAGACCAGTTAATGTTAAAACACTCCAGAGCAGGTTAAGGTGCCGTTGACTGCAGCAGTCAGTGTCTCCTGGGAAAGTCTAAGCTATAGAAAATGTCACACCCAATGCTGAGAGAAACCACTCTACAAGACAACAGCATTAAAAAACAGGGCCCAGCTAAGATGTTTTTTATGTCTCTTTTCTGCCCTCCTGCTTCCACATCACAATTTAGTAGGTACTAGATTACTTTAAACCAAATTTAATCTTTGGTTGTCATGTGAAATTTGTGTGGGAGCTAGTGTTATAATGGTAACAGAGTACAACAGAGGCACCTGTACTGTTCTCATAAACTTAGATGAAGTTGCCATTTGTTGACATTAGCTGAGTTTCCATTACAGTTTTTCACAAAATAAAAGCAATATTTCTACAATTTTGACAAAGTATAATTACTACTTTTAGGTGTTTCCGTTGAAGACTGTTTGGCTGCTGATGCATGATTCTAGTAAGGTCCTGTGTACTTGTCTCATGATATGTTGTAGTTCTCACAAAGAGGGAGAGAGGGGGGTCCCTGTGTACCTCATGTCACTCCGCAGGTACGTCTGATCATCCCAAGGCAAAGTGTTATGTCAGCGGCCATGCAGAAAGGATTCCTGGGAGAGAATTGTACAGAATTCACTGAGTTGTGGATCCAAAATTTCTGAATGACCCGGGTAACATTTAATGAACTGTTATGTTATTGAACCTAGTGTGTCACTTGTCATGCCCATGACTAGTGAAAATGCACAAAATGTGTTTCCATTACACTTTTGCGCAATATTTCTATGTTGAAAAGTTTCAAAAACCACCTCATTTTTTTGTGATATTTGACAGTTTTTGTAACATGTATGTGTTTCCATTACCGGTTTTGTATTTTGCAAAGTTCTGATGGTAATGGAAATCCAGCTTGTGTCCATCTCCACTACTAGGTTTACAATGGTCATAGATGCTCCTGTGATAACATCATCACATGGGGAAAGACTCAGGTTGGAATTTCTGTTCTCTACTTCTTCAGTGCCTTTATTTTGCTTCTCTGTTGTTGTAACAGTGTACAACACTAGACACCATAGGATTAGAAATCGACTTAGCTTATGTCAACAGATGTCTGGCTCCCTGTACAACACAGACATCAACTAAGTACTCAAGTGCACATTATTCTAACATAGGGAACATTTACATTAAATAAAATAAAATGTATAAATTATTACTTCTGAAATGCAGGTGGTTATTTCTGGTTCATTTGTGAATAATGCTGCTTTTCCACTGCCAGTATCAGCCCAAATAGCTTCATCTCCACATGCCTCAGCTGGGTTGTGGGTATTTTTCCATCAGGTTTATCAGTATCTGTGTCTGCGGGTATATAATACTCACTTTGTGGAGCTGGTCACCATAGTGATGCAGTGTAAACTGTGCAGGGGCAGCTGGCCCATAGTGTGCGATAGTAAGTCACCCTCCTTAAACCAAACAACAAAAAAAGAGGGGAAAAAAAAGTTTATTTTGCCAGTCTAAGTCTTAATATTATTGTCCAATCAGCAGCCTACCCGTGACATTCAGGCTGAGTGTCATGGCCCAATCAGCAGCCCCACCCCCCTTCGGGCAATTTCACTCAGGTTGAAAATCACCACAAGCACTCTCATAGACTTTCATGGTGAGATTTTTTCAAACTTTGGACCCTACAATACATTTCTATGGCTTCTGAAGTTCTTGCCCCAATGTGACTTCGTCATACGCAATGTCACTGATGCGTGCTTGGACAATACGCACAGCCTCTGCAGATGTTAGGAGCCCACAAAATCAATCTAGTAGACTTTCTTAACAGCCATTTATTTTATTTATTTATTTATTTACCTTTATTTAACCAGGAAGGCCAATTGAAATCCAAAATCTCTTTTGCCCATTTCATGGGCAAACTAATAATTGACAGTGTATCTGTTGATGGCTGAGGTGAAAGTGCTTAATTGTGAAACCAAATTTATTGTATTTTTGAGACATTTAACTGATATAGCTATACAAAAATACTGTACTGTATACAAGTCATGTCTGGTGTTCCTATCTAGTGGTTGAACAGGAAAGCCAAATTAATGCAAAGTAACACTGTAAAGTTAGCTATCTGACTTTTATTTATTATTATTTTGTCCACTGAACTGGTCACCTTAGCCATCATCACCACAGTTACACCCCCCCCCGAGAAATTTGTCAGGAGTCGCCACTGCTACTGTGATGTATTCTTGAGTGCAACTGCAGCTTCAAACTGTAAATATCTGGAATAAAACATAAGAATTATTAATGAATATATAGCTGTTTATGTCTCAAACTTGTGGTCAGTTTATTAAAATATTGCCAACAATGATTTGCTCCACAATTTTGGGGAATTCCCAATAACTTGGCTGTGACATGAGCACATATATGTATTTACACAGTGATTTTGATTGTCTGATTTTATGTCACATTTAGTATTCGTACAGATGGAACCTTAGCAATGGACAAACTAGAAATAGTCAGAGGTGGGTAATCCCAGCTCCATCAGTTAAAAGTCCTGCCATGTATTTGTTCCAACCATTCAGTAAACCAGTCCATTCTGATGAGCACAACTCCTCATCCAGGTAGATGGGATACTTGTTGGAATCATCTGTGTTAAGTGAACAGGTACAACCATCACTCTATGGAGCTGAGATTATCACCTCTGGAAATAGTATCAAATAGCCCACGGTGGTCTCTGCTCTTATGCAGTAGAAATGCCAAAAAAAAAGCTGTGGAGCCAATATTATCAGTGAAAAAGGAAGAGTATTGGCCTTGGCTGAGGTCTGCACTATCTGAATGCCCTTCTAGTTTTCAGAAATGGATTTGCATATTATTGTTATTATATTACAATAATAACACAATGAAACCCTCTTTCACATTATCAGGCTGTACGGACTCAGTGTCTTGCCTGAAATTGCCTTTCCAATATTTGGAGGGTTTTTTTTCCCTTGTGTGACCTGCATGGTCAAAAGCAGAACGGGTTGTGGCTCAGAGATCTAATAAAAAGTGAATGAGAAATCAGAGACAAAGAAAAATGGTTAAACCAGACGTGCGTAGATGATAACACTGATATTGGTTTTTTAAAGCTGTGGCTGAAGCTCTGCCACGGGCCAGACACTATTTCAGTGTGGACCACTCATCAAGATGAGTGACAGGTGTAAGTTCACAACCCAAACAACATCAGTCAGAAAGGGCAAGGCTAACAATACACCTCCTGACTTGAAAAGAAAAAAGTTTTCCTTTGTTCATTTATTTCTTTCAAGTGTATTGTACTTTGTCTTTCACCTCATCTCCATAGCCCTGCTCTCACCTTTTGGTTACATACTAAAGGTGCAGCTGAGAGGAGAGGATCTATCATCCCCATCAGTTGAGAGAACTCCAGGAGTGTTATTACTTTGAGCCAAGCCATTAAGCTTTTACCCCGAAGCGATCGATGGCAGATGCTGGAGGGGTTGTTTATCTTTTGTCTTCTTATCAGAGAGGCAAGGAGGGGTGGAGGAAGAGGGGGAGAGGGAATGATACAAGAGGAAAGGAAGCAGACTGACAGAGAATGAAAAAAGAAAAAAAGGAGAACACCTTGTTCCAGTAGATGCAACAACTTAAGAGTTTCACTTATAATTCAGTGCACAGTCCATATGCTGCCTTTTGATTTGCCACAACTCATGTGAAGAGCCTGACACCTCTGATGTGGAAGATCAGTGATTAGACAAGGTTATGTGAAAGGCTTACAGCCTACAGGGAAATGACTCAGTATGATAATCAGATTGTCTCAGACCTCTGCTTTATGTTATTAAGCTCACCAGCATAACAGGTTAGCCCCATCACGCAAGTCTCAAAGTTTACCTGTATGTTTTTTTTGGTTGAATATTTTATCTGATGCAAACCCTTTATTAAGGCAGCGCTCCTCTGCTGTTTTGGCGATGAATCATGTCAGTGAGCTCAAAGGCAAAGCCAATGACTGTTAGAAGGTGACTTATAAAAATGTACGAGGCAAATGGGAGAGAAGTTGCTTTTTCAAACTCTGAGATGTATGAGAAATCCTGATGAAAGCTCCGTGAGTCACCACTAACGAGTGAGATGGACGGAGCATGAAACAGCGATGAAAAACAGCTGTCTGTAGAAGCTCCCCTCCCTGTCTCTTTTCTTTTTTTTCTATGTCTGTCTCTCATCTCTGTCTCGTAAACACACTCCGACACACATCCACAAACCTTCCCTGTCCTTTTCCCTTTTCTTTTCATCAGTCATAACTTCAAAGCCCTCTTGTTAAAGTGTTAATTTCTCCTCATAAATTAAGTCAAAAACACAATCTACTGGAGTTAATCATCAACATTATTAAATGTAAATTATTTTCTAAACTTTTTTTCATCCACCTCTGTCCTTCTGAGTCCATATCCTGAACTTATGCTTTTATCCATATTTACTTTCTCCTTTTTTTAAAACCATATTTCCCACCTCATTAAATTCAGCATTAGCTTTATTTTTCTGCACACAGGTATGAGCAAAAATAGCTCAAATGAGTAACAACTTTGGAAATGTGTCTCCTATGACGATGAGTAACTTATGTTGATCTTATGGATCGTAAATCACACAAAATGTCTATTATCTAGTGCTTATTATAGTAGTACACTGTAAAAAATGACCATAGAATTAACACTAAAAATTTGTAAAATTGCAACATAAAAAAACTGTAAATGAAAATACAATGCAAGGTTGTTTATTTGAAAAGATTTAAATCAAATATAGCTGTAGTTTTTACAGGAAGATTATGTTAACAAAACCAGATATGTATGTAGAAAAATTGAATTTTTTTTGTTTTTGTGAAAATAAAAATGAGTTGAAAAACAATGTGATGCTATTTAAAATGCAA
Organism: Fowleria isostigma; assembly: GCA_029814645.1. Classification (NCBI taxonomy): domain Eukaryota; kingdom Metazoa; phylum Chordata; class Actinopteri; order Kurtiformes; family Apogonidae; genus Fowleria; species Fowleria isostigma. The sequence goes on along the minus strand of JAPTGZ010338073.1, from coordinate 4,475 downwards.
GACCATAATGTTGAAATAACAGCGTATTCTCATACTTTAAAAAACAACATTAAAGGGGTGATATTTTCTAAACCAGTTTTATTAGTCTTTTGTACATTTATTTGTGTATTTGTGGATCGGAATAATTCATAAAGTGGGAGTTTGAACCCTCCAGGTGCTGCAGAGCTATCTTTATATTTATTTTGGAAGAAATCAAGTGAATTTCTACAACCTGTTTTGATTCCTTCTAAATCTGTTATGTTTATAACTAGTTACATCGCTACATTTGCATGTACAAGGTCAAGATTTCCGATGGACATTTCTCCGAGTACGCCATCAGCAGCGTCGGTTATAATCCATACAGAAAATATGTCCAAACTTTGAGACATTTCCCTAAAATGGTCAGTTGTTGTGCGTCAATGAACGCAAATCACTATACCGACCTCCAGCCTCTGAACATGCAAGAAGGGCCTGGGTGAATTTTATTTTTCATGTGAATATCTCTACTTCTTGTCTATGCTAACCACTTCTTAGTCAGGTGTTTTAACAAAATTGGATAATACAGAGAGGGACTAGCCTTAAAATTGCATTTAAAGTTCCAACTGTCTACAGCAATGGTGGAGACAAGACAATAACGTAAAAATGACTGTGAATCGTATTTTACATGGGTAGCGATATGTGTTTACATTACAGCGATTAGCATTCTGATAGCATGTCTGGTGGTGACAGCATTGAACCCGTAGATGTAAGATGTAAACTTTACTTTGTTTGTTGCACTATGCTTCCATTTAACGACTTGGAAACATAGATAGTATCAAAGCTAGTCGTCAGTATATTGGATAAGTGATGGTTTGCCTTCTTGTATTTTGTTTAACGTTATTTTACTGTCTGCACAGTACTAATGCAATGCCTAGAATTAGCTTCACTCTGCATTGTGGATTTACAGATGTGGATGCTACTTGATGTGGCTTCAGTGTGACATTAGGCGTTGTGGTTCTAACCTGTTCTTCTTCTTCTGTGTCCTGGTGCTCCAGGTCAGACTTTGGTTCAAACAGGAGGCTAAAGGCTACAGTTTGCCATTGTTGCCATTAGTAATTATAAATCATAATTTCCAAAACCTTTTGTTATTGCTAGACCAGTGTACTGTATCTTTAAAACTACAATGATGGCTGAAGGGGCCAGAGCAGCACAGTCAACATCCTGTAGAGGGTGGGGTGTGAAGGGGCACATTGCATTTAAAGGGCCAGCGGTCAAAACCACCCGTCTCATGTCATTAGTCAGAATTAGGCTTGAAGATGGACCTGTTGACTTTAATTAATGAGGAATTCAGACCCAAGCATAGCATTTACTGTTTATGTAAACCACAGGGAAATGTTTTAAAATGTAGAATTCCGTTTTAAAACAAACATTACTCCTTTAAAAAGTTGTAAAAAAGTAAATTTAACATTGTAAACATGTAAATATGGCTGAAATCAGTGTTGAATTCACATGTTTTATTATGTTAAATAGTTTTATGGTTGGTGTGTTCTTTATACTATTGTTCTGGTTACCACAGCTGACAGTTTGTGGTTTTTTTGTAAACACAACAATTTTTATTTTTTTTTACAGTGTACACTCTCAATACAACAATGTATTTGCACTTATATGTGGGCTAGACATAGTAACTAGGTGAAGTGTTTGCAGTACTGTTGTGTGTGTACATTTGGGTTTGGTCGGGATTGGGGAATCACGTTGTGTTTACCTGCCGAGAACAGGGCTGGTGTGTGACTGTTGAAAGAGCCCATTGATAGGCCTGAAGCCTGGGCATTTCCTGCTGAGCTGCTGCTGACAGCATTAACGGTGCACTGGGGACCTCCCTGTCAGCAGCTTCCAATCTCCATAAACAAGTTCCTTCTAGAAGACCAAGTATCAACAGGTTTTGGAGGTGGACCAAGGTCAGCGCAGAGGTGAGGTGAGAAGCGGAGTCCTTTCACTGGAGCAATCATCTGTCAAGTAGTTTTCCATTCTGTAGCTTGACCCACAGGTCAAGCAGTGATGCAGAGAAACAGGTCTCTTACAAGAAATAAAATCACATACTAATAAAAATACTGTCCTGCTGAGAAAAGATATGTAACTCATCACACTGATGTTCATATCCAGTCCAAATAGAGTCCAACTAATCCAAAATAGTTCCTTATTTTTAAAGACGCTATATGAAATATCTCTACTTGTTAAAATGGCCTAAATATAGAATAGAATTACAATAAGGATTTCTGAATAAGAGCTCTGAAGTTATGCCAAAGACCGAATCTATTCATGTCAGCGGGCCGGGGAATTTATGTGAGCACCGGAGTGAGTAATGAGTCACTCTGCTGATCTGCCATGGCATTGAAAACTAAAGCCATCGGTCTTTGACAAAGGTGTCATGGTGATGAGATGGGATGAGAACCAGTGAGAAACAACTTTTAGAGCCAAAGAAAGTACAAGCGCTGCCTTGTTTTCTCCAATGCCTTTACCAATAGTCAGATTAACTTAAAAGTATGAGAAAAACAACACACTCATATTTGTTACTACACACAAACAATAGACACAGTTAATGTAAAAGACATGCCTTTATCAGATGTCCCGTGTAACTTTTAACTCTAAAGTAAACTGAATAGGGTTGTGCTATGCTGGAACAAACTACTACCATATTTTAAAAAAATAAACTGAACAGTTATTCAGAAAGAAATCACTTTAGGCTGTGTAGCACTGCATTATGTAACAACAGTGTAAAATGTAATGATGTAATAATTTTTCACTTGATTATGCAATAACATGCCACATTTAGTGATAAAATTATTGAACATATTTTGTAATAAACTTTGCCACATTCTGTAATCGCATATTACATATTGCAACACTTATTACAAAATGTGGGTGTAGCAGTTTTGGTTTTTTTTAAACAAAATGTCATAATTTGGTGCATTATGTAGTAAACCATCAGACAACCATTGAAACTGATGCCTTAATTGGACAAGTCATCATACCAGCAGAGAAACATTAAACTTTTCAGCTTAATTAGAATTATTTTTTAAAAAATGAGTAGATGGTTTATTGGTCAAATTTAAATCAAATATAACTGTATTCATTATAATGTAGAATACATTTGCAAGCTAATGACAAAAGCTGCACTAATTCAGTATTACTGACAAAATGCGGCAAAGTTTATTACGAAATATGGTAATTTATTAAAATGCAGTGTTATTACATAATGAGGTGAAAAATTATTACATTGATTGAATGGTTGGTTCATTTTGAGCTTGTTCACTCTATGTACAGTGTTGTTTAGATTCACCATAACAGAAATAACATAACATCCACACATTATGAACATATCATTATGTGTACACAAATACACAGAAATATATACAATAATTCACTATTAATATACACCCTTTCTCACTCAAAAGGAAGCGAGAAGAAGTAAAAATTATTTACGCCCATCCCCAGTATCAACTTAAGCTTGTATGTTTGCAATTATATAAGAGAAATTAGTTGTAAACAAGCATTAGTACACCAAAACTAACTTTAACACAACATATAGAACACAAATGTACCCAATAAAGTAAAAAAAAAACAACTAAAACCCAACAGATTATAAGCACCAAAACAAAATAATAATATATACATATGTATGTATAAATATAGTAAATATTGTCAATGAATAAAGTAAAAAAATAAGAGAAAAAGCAAAAAACACTGTTACATATTGCACCATTATTACATTATGCAGTGCTACAGGCTCCATAAGATCATAATGGAAAACCAATATTGCTTAGTGAACACTGTAAACTAGTATCACTGCACCAGCTATCAATTATGTATTGTGTATAATTATAGTGATGATATTAAATTGTGTATCAAATAGATAGTTTGAAGGTCTTTTATGACATGACATATTATACTTTATTTATTTATTTATTTTCTTGCTGTCTGTCAATAATGTCTTAATGTGAGTGATTCATACATTTTGTGACTTTGGGGATGCAAAGTACAAAAGCATTTTAAAATAATGCTGATATCTGTGTTGCCATGTTTGCTAAGTTTGCTACTATAGACCTATGAGTTAGCAAGGCATTATGGGTCATCAGTGAGAGATTATGTGCTGTTAGTCTACAACTGGAGTTGATTGAGGCTTTTTCAGGAAGAAAGTGTCCTCTTTTAGAGGACACATGTAAATGTGTGAAAAAAAAAAATACAGCAACTGTGAAAATTAAATACTTTGATTGGGACTTCAAATCTCATTATTGGTATTACAAATCAGAATACATACTTTGAGTAAAAACTAGACAATATGAGGCAGCAAAGCAAAAGGATTACTTCTAAGAGTGTGCATGTGTTTGTTCATTTATTCATTTCAGGCATTTCAGTAAACATAATGGGCACAAGCCACCTCTGCCAGTCATAGTTTTCAACAAGAAATACCGTTAAACATGCAAGAGGGGAAAGAAAACAAAAACATTTGCCTGAAAGGG
>JAPTGZ010338071.1:0-11877 GCA_029814645.1 Fowleria isostigma | reverse complement strand
TAAATGTTATAATCACATTTACCAAACATTTACTCATCACGGGTAACTTTGGTAAATCCCACATTTCATGCAGTGATGGTTGTGGTGACACAACCACAACTATCCTATGTAAACTAATTCTGAATAAAAGCAGCTTAAACATGCAAACAGATATTTTTACATGATGAAAAATATTTTATTGCATTCACAGTTGATAAAGTTGATCATGCAGACCAAGCAAAACCATCCATCCAAAAACACAAATTGACTTCTTATTAGTAATGTTTATACGACACATAAATAATAATGAAATTAATAAATATTATCATAGAATTTCAACTTATATTTACAGTATAAATTGACTCAAATGTACATTGTTGATAATTGAACTATAACAAATACATTCTTTGTGAAGTTTCAACAATATACAGAAATAATTAAAACTTATCAAGGATATGTTTTTGAAAAATGTGACTACTGACCCATGTGATCTTTTTGACACTGTCGAATGAGCCGCACCGTGTCTGCGATCATGTGCTGAAACATAAAAAAAGACGTCAGTGAACACAACATTAGCACAAGTTTGCATGTTGTTGTTTTTTTTTCATTTTTCCTCCACATTACATATTTTTCAAAGTGGCTCTGGTTCTTCATCATAACATTATTTTCTGTATTTATCAGTGAAAAGCAGGTATTTTTTAATATTTGATTTCCTGACCATGGAGATGTACATACATGCTCAAAGGTTATATTATCAAAATAAGGAAACTGAAGCAAAAGTGATATTTTCATCAAAATATAGAATTAACTTAATGTATAATCATTTGTATTTTTGTTAATTTACGTGGGTTTAACTGGTGAATCAATGGGTTTACATGTTTACTCTTAACATCCGAATAAGACACGTGATGTTATTGAAAAGTTGGCGAACTGAGTTTAACCTGAATTTTCTGAATGCATTGATAGAATTAGTAGCTCAAAGTGTTAAGACGAGTCAATGCTTTTTGTCGCCAGTACTTACAGGTTCACAGACTTACCAGCTTTTCAAAATTGACCAGGTTATCGTGGAAAGTCTTGTTGCCTTCATGAATAAATGTGATATCTAAAGGAGACAAACGCTGTGTTAATGAAGCTGTTTTGTTTGTGTCTGTGTGGTAATTATAGCGCTCGGCAGTGCTCTCCTCCTTTACTTCTGGGGTATTGATGGGACTGTGTAATGAGCGCACCTTTCAGTAGCAGAGGAAGAAAGGGGATCTTTGGCGCCTTCATCTTCTTGAAGGAGTCCCTGTAGGCCTTGTGGTTCAGAGAGGGATCCTGTGAAGACGTTTTCAGAGCGAATGAGCTTAATCCTTGGGGGGTGAGTGTCTGAGCCTGTGCATGCACGCTTTGTTAGGGCTGATTTATGTCTGCATCAGGGACTAATGATCATCTAAAACGCCTGACGCTCTGTGTGATCTTCAGAAATTAAATACATCTGTTCATTCCACCTCCTATGCTCGGAAATATGCTAATGTTATCACATTTTTCCATTTCGGAGATAAATATTGACAGGTTCTCAATTATTTCCGATGTAACTGACAGTTTATCACTTACTGTAATTGTCTCAAGCTCTGAAAACAGCTTTTTGAATTTCCCTGGAATTTTCTGCAGACAAAAACAGAACACAACATGTACAGATATTGTAACTCTAGTGATAAAAGATCAACATCTATGACAGGTCAGATCAGTACCTCCCATGTCTGTGTGAGGCGGCTCACAGCTGCTGTGTTCAGGCCCATTATAATGGCAAAGAAACAGTTGAGGTTCCTCTGAGCTTTACAGCTGTAAAAGATCAGAACACACACTCCAGTTAGTTCTTTAGTAAAAGCTGAGGGGCATAAAATTAGATGCAGTTTATTGACTTGCCACTGGAGGGGGCAGCTTTCCCATGAATTTTTAAACACATCACACTCAAACCAATCTGACCTATTGTTTTGGCCAACAGTGGCTGTGGTTACATGGATGGTGCTGTACGTCTTCAACCTGACCGAAGTATGAATGAATGAATTTATTTTTGGTGTGTATATTAATCATTGCACTCAGTAAGTAATTATAATAAACATAAAAAAAAAAAAACAAGAAAAGGAATAGACTACATGCAAAAGCTTATTTTGTGCCTATCCTTTTCACCTGATCCACTGCTTACATTAAATCAAATGTGTACAGCATCAAGCCTTGTCACGATAACAAAAGTAAATCAACAACAACAAAAGCATATCTACTAAAACTTTGTCAAAGAACTTAAATTCATCATGAAGTCCATTCTGTAATTTCACACCCAGACCCAAATCCATCTAGACTTCACATTTGTCCTCACTTTAGTCCATTCAAACATATAAAGACCTCTGAAATTAGAATTACTCTCTCTTAATTTAAAGACATTTGGAATAGTATTTGGAATGATATTATTTTCTCATCTTACATATACCTATTTAAAATATTTATTTATACCTCTTTTTAAATATATCGATGTTTGTACTTTGCTATATTTCTTGCTCCAGACTGTAACGCAGCATCAGCCCACACCTTAATATGCACATGCTTTTCATTTCAGTTTAAGTGTTAACATACATACTGATACAGTAATGTGTGCGTATATATGTGCAAAGCATTTAATCAGAATGGAACTTTTCAACATGTGCAGGTTACATGCAAGTCATTCACCCATTCTTCTGGATTTACAGATGTACTGTAGAAAAGTTTTAGGCCACCTATAGCTTTGTTGTTTTCACAGAGTTAATTTGAACGTACATTTTTATTTCTCATTCTCTTTTCTTCAGAAACAACAAGAAAATGCAGTGAATGTCTGCAGCCCTAAAAGAAACACAAAAAACTGAACTAAATGGGTCCTAAAAGTTGAAAAGTCTATTTAGTTGACCCATGACGTGAAGCAACACAAACTGTTAAAAACATCTGATGTGTTGGCTGAAACCTGGTCGAAAACATCAGATAATTCATGCAGTCGATCCTGTATTGTCTGAACAAATGGGTTAAAGGGCCAGAACCAGTGCCAGCTGGTCGTCCCCCGTATCCACTTAAAAACTAAAGCGGATCGAGTCTTTCACACAGCAGCCCCCAGACTATGGAATGAATGGCACTGTCAATTTGCGCTTGAAAATTTGTTGAGTCTTTTAAAAAGCAGTTGAAGGCCTTTTTGTTTAGACAGGCTTTTATTAGGTGTGGGTTTTATGATAATTTGCTTTTATGTTTTTATGTGTGTTTGCTTGTCCATGTATCTTATTTTTTTTTCACTGTAAAACACTTTCTCAATTCCTTCTGTGAAAAGTTCTATATAAATAATAAACTTTACTTAAAAAGACATATGAAGTACACAAGGAAGTCACACTAAATACTACCACTTTGGTTTATAGAAGCTGCTTTTTTCCTTGAAGCTTTTGTTTTTACTTCTATATATACTTCACATACAGTATATCCAGATTATATCTTATTACAGAAACTGAGAAATGCATATTTGTGGTCATTAGAACTTTACTAAACCAATGTCAACCCTAGGACTTTTGCACAATACTGTATATCAGGAGACAAAGATGTTTTTAAGCTTTTAATTAAGATAAACACGATGGACCAAAATGTCCTGAAGAAATAATAATTACCCTTTCGCCTCCTGAGCACCACAACAGTCTTTATTTTTAGGTATCAGGTCAGTTTTATTTTGTTCTATCTGAGGCAAAAACTCATCATGTGATCTAATATTTCATCCATGTAGATCAGAAATTATTATTATCTTTCTTTGCGCTCATAATATACTGACATACAGTTCAAAAAGATGAAAGATATAGTTATTGCCTATTTTGATCTTAGAGCTGAGTGACGTGTATCATGTAGTAGTTTAGGAGATGCATCTGAAGTATGCATACATAAAACATCACAGTAATCTAAGACTGATCAAAAGGTTGTCTCAGTGATCAACTTCCATCAAAGTAGTTTTTTATTCCTATAAAACACGGGTGTCAAACTCATTTTAACTCAGGGGCCACATACAACCCAAGGGTTTGTCTCCTGTCTGTCCTGTCCATCCTGACCTGGCCCACTTTCACAGACTTACTTAGAAATAGTTGAATTTTTGATTCGTAGAAGGATCCTTCTTATGATGCCATATACTGATATTCTAAAATGATCTAAACCTCCAGATGCTGAACTCTCCCCCATGTGCCATCACCTTGCACCAGCAGTATTTCCTAAAAATCACACCAAAGCTTTTATGCAATTTAAATAGGGCCTTAATACGTATCCAGCTCCATATAATGACCAAACATGACCTTTGACCTGAACTTGTTTGAATATCATGTTGGACAATATACAGCAAAATCATCAGGTTTGACTTTTAAAATCTAAAATAACGTTCTTACCCACCTTGTAGATTCTACTGTCTGAAATATGTTAAACGCACTCTATTTATACTTAAAATAATCAAGCTTTAGAATTTGAGGGCAAGATGTTCAATTTTAAGGTAAACTAAGAAGGTTTAAAAAATATATCAATTCTATGCAGAAGTGAATGTAACATCCTAACTAATTATCTAAACATGTCTTAAAAAATGTAAAAAGAATATAGTTTTGTTGTTTAATAAATGTATCATCTACTTTTTGTTCCCATACTTGGTCTTATTTCTTAGTATTACAGACCAAGGCCAAAATAGATCCATTTTGGAGATGCCTGATATTACTGTTTTGCCTCAGCAACTGAGTCATCCATCACTGAACATGGTCCAAAATGATTTTCTACTCATAATTATGCATTTTTACTGAGCCAGACACACTTATTTTTTAAAATAAATTCAAAGTGGGCAAAACAGAGAGGATACACGTCCTTTGATCTCAAGTAGGTCAGGCCAGTAAAATAATAACTCATGATCTAATCTTCTCTCTGTTTTAGAGTGAGAAAAGTAAATTGCATTATTGCAATGTTTACATCTACAAACTACCCTTTAAAAAAAATGTGTAAAACATAAACAACCTGACATTTCTTGAAAAAAAAATAAGTGCATTTTTAACAATATTCTGCCTTAATTTCGCATTCATACATGTGCATTACAAGTCACAGACCACAGTGGATCTACAAATATGCAAAACACTTGGTAACAGGCAGAATATTGTTAAAATTGCACTGATTTTTCATAACACGTTTCAGGATGTACATGGTTGTTCAGGTTATTCACATTTTGTGTGAATGATAGATTATAGATGTAAACATGTAATTCATGTGACTTTCCTTTTTCATTTTATGTTACGCTATTATTCTACTGGTCTGAACCACTTGAGATCAAATTGGGCTTTATCTTCTGTGTCATTTTAGCATTTCACAAATTCATTCCATGGGCCAGATTGGACCCTTTGGTGAGCCAGTTTTGGGACACAGCCTGCACGTTTGACACCCCTGCTATAAAAGAAACCAATTTCCTCTCTTTCACTTAGTCTTTCACATGATATTTTAAGTTAACTTCTCATTAATCCATTCTAATATACTTGTGTTTTGATACTTTGTGAATCCACTTAACTTTTTTAGAGACAACATAGAAAAGTAACTGCATCAAACATTAACACGATTAATATTTACCTATTGGAAAGATTATCAAAGGTTATACCATCATTCTGATTCATCTCTGATTTTCATTCATGTAAACACAGTCACCAACATTCACCATTACCAAAATACTGAGTTTAACAAATGCTACTAACTGGGCTGCGATCTTGATGAACTTCTTGATGAGTTGGACCCTTTTGCAGAGCGTCGGGCACAACAACACCTCAGTCATCACCCACAGCTGCACTTCATTGCAGCGTTTCAGCAGCAGCTCTAACGTCACAGTGTGGCTACTGTTAGCGTGGCGACTGAAGGTGAAATACACCATTTCTTGCTGTAAAAATATAGAGAAGCGCACTTGTTAGTCGAGACAAACAGGCCTCAAATGGTGCATAGGAGCTCATGTTGACAGACAAACCTCATGTATTGAGTCAAAGATGGTCCAGTCAAAGTTGGTGAGAGCGACAGCAACGTCCCATGTGTTTAAACTGAGCATATGCGCCGTCCGCTGTTGCAGCTCAGAGTTGTCTGTGAATGGATTCTGAAGAAATTAAACCAAAGGGAAACAAAAAGATCAGCACTAATAGGTTCAATTTTGTATTCCTTGTGACTGTACAGCAGGGAAAAAGTCACATTCGATTCAATAGATGTATCTCATCTTATATCAAATTTTTTGCACATTTCAATATTGATTGTGAAAAATTGTTGTTTTAATGCATATGGAATGAAAATGTCCTAATATTGACATTTTGACCACAGTTTAAAATTTCAACTTCAGCTTACTTACACCCTTTAGATCACAGTGTACCACATTTTACATACGCTTGTACATTTAAGGACCAAAATTGACGCAAAAACATCTATTCAATCCTAATTTTTTAAAATCTGCTTTAATTTAGGCATCATATAATATGCTACTTACCAATATGATTCCGTCTCCATCTGAGCTTCTGGGTTGAAAATTCAATCATTTGAAATTTTACATAATTTACATGTTTGACCCCCAGAGGCCTCCAGAGGCCTCTTATACAGAGTATAGTGGTGCTCTCCTGCTCTCATCCTGATTACTACATGACCGTGAAATGCATGATTACATCTTTAATGGTCTGGGTGTGTTGGTATTGAGTTAGAGGAGAGGCATGAATGTATCTGAGGAAACATTTTATGTGTGAGTGTGTTTTTGTGTACATGAAAAACTGGTGCTGCATCAAAACACAGTGGTGCATCAAAATCAATGGTTAGAAATAATAACACCATTGACTGATTGTTTTAATAAATGTTGTTGAAATAGGCACTTTTACAACAAATATGGCTTAAAATTATTTTTAAAAAATAAAATATTTAAAAGATAAACAGATTTATGGTTCTGGTCATGAAAGAAAATCATATAAAATTTGAGCCTTTAAAAGTGAAAATAAAATTTAGGACAATTTTTTAAAATTTTTATGGCATTTTTTAGGATGGGGAGCTGATACTACAAGTGTTGAATTTGTAAATGTGTCAAAGGTTAAAGTGACAACTGAGTAAAATTCTTACCAGAACTTCACCCAGGTCCCTTCTGCACACATGCAACCTGCCAACCGGTCGTGATGAATCAGAGAAAACTCTGTCCTGAGGCTGAAGGAGGAGCCGACCTGCAGGGGTAAAAAACATATTGCAAACAGCAGAATACCATTAAAAATCTGTCAGGCAGCATGAAAGCAGCTATCAGTAGGTAGATAAACGACCCCCGGTGCCAGGCTCCACTCTGAGGGAGCCAGTCACTTCAGTCACTGATAACACAGAATAATTTTACATTTAATGCTTGTCCCTTGTAACTCCTGTCACTGGGGAGATATGAGAACCAATTCTTTGACTGTAATCTCAATTATTCATGTCTGAGGTTAGTGTACAAAAACTGTGATTTCTCTGCATTTTGAGTAGTTTTGGAGAGTAATGATAAATAAATTACTAAAAAAAAATCAAAATGTTAACCAGTGCATTTCTTGAGAAGTAATCTGTAAATCAAGTAGAAAATGTTGGTGATTACAAGTAGAATTTAAACACCTTATATGCCCAATATAACATTCAATAAATATCTCATTCTGCTGCTTTGCATATTTTCTTCATTTTGAAATGCTTTTTTTTTTAGTGTATTTAGCCAATTTAAGACATTTCTTAGAAATGTTATCAAATGTATTGTTACATTCATTTGATGTTATTAAAATAGTTTTATCACTTAATACATTTTCAACAATGTTAACTGTAACCTAATAAGTAATAAAATCTGTTTTTCTTATTCTACCATGTAAAATTCTTGTCCAACGTAATAAAATTGCAGTAGTTTACTGTTAAAAAGGTTAGACCTTGTGTCCAAGGTGACCTTTAAAATTAATTCCGTAGCTCTTTGTTGACTGAGGTGTTCATTGCATTTACCTCCAGGGTAAGTGATGGCCACCAGTACCAGTTCCCCCTGGGGGACATCCATCCTTTCTGCCACTGCCTGCAGCAGCTCCTGCGCTACAACCCCAGCATGGGCTCTCATACTCAGGTATGAGTCCATAGAAATATACACATGACACAGCACTGCAAAAGACAGGATATTGAATTATCTTACACTTTGACTATCGTAAAGAGGACATATTCGACCTATTCTGCACAACAATAGAATTTTTAGTTTGTTTTCATTCCGGCAGGTTTTCCTTTAGCACACTACAGCACTCAAAGCAAAACAAATCAATAAATCACCTGCTGTCGCTTCTGGTTAAAAGAAAAACCTACACAGCATGTGGTCAAACACTGCTGATTTGTCAGCATGAAATGCAAGTTGGCACAAACTGAGAAACAGCAGGAAGAAAAGAATTTACCAGGGCTCCGTCTAATGGTTGAGGTGCCCCTAAGCAAGACAAATGAACTGACCCACAACTGTTCCAGTGGAGCTACTCAGCAGTCAACCGTATGACGGTCAAATGGTCAGCAGGGACCAAGTCTTTGATAGAAAGTAGTTACGCTGGAATCAGTGCAAAGTGAGGGCCATGGATTATCCAAGGGCACAGACCTCAGCATGGGTTATCTTAAAACATTAGCAGAAAATATCAGTACTATCTGTACGGTTGGATACCACTCAGAGGCAACCGTGAAAGGGGGCAAAAACTGATCCTAAAAAGGCAAATGGAATTCATATGTCATCATGACTGTGGAATTTGCATTTCCAGACACTATCCATTCCCTGGAATGACTCCCATTGTTCTACAGTTCAGACTAAATGTCCTCTGAACAACTTTAGTAACAGCGTATGATGAGAGGAATGTGTTACGAACGCCTCATTTTACAACTTACCTTCCTTGGTCTCTTTCTGTGTGACTCTGGGCTGCAATCCGTTCTCTTTCATACTCAATTGGTGGAAAAGTTTGTTCTAAGAGAGGGGAAATGCGTATATTTTGACACACATTCATGCTGCCTGAGAACATTGGGAATTTCTAGGTAAGTATAGAACAATGTCTTTGCCAGGAAATGTGAACACAAAAGCCTAGTAACACCCAAACCATAGAGGTGAGGCGACTCTGCTTTGAAAAATACTGTCAATATGTAAAGAAAGGTCACAAAACATCTTTAACCATACCTTTCTGTGAGGAGAATATTCATCAGTGGCACTGTAAAACAACAAGAAATGCATCAGTAAAGTTTACAACACACGCAAAAGATAGAAGCTCTACTTTTGTTCCTTAAAAGCCTGACATGTCTAGTGCGAAAATAACCGTATGCACAGTTTATAATCAAAGTATACACTTGTCTACTGCGTTCAGTCTATTATGTAAGCTCAAGGAAAGATTAGAGTGCTTTGTAGATTTTCGACCTTCCAATCTGATCCTTTCATTTAATCACCCTATTCTCATCAGTTAGGCCCCGTGAGCATGATGGATGGCACTCGTGTCCATTATCATCCCTCAGCTTTTCCTGGGCTCTGCATCACAATAGGCGTGTTGGCACAAAGCCTGCCCTAAGGGATCCCGTCTCACTGACCGGCAGCAGTCCCGCACTAATGAAAAACCTGATTCCTCCTGTCGCCTCAAAACAGAGCATGTAATCAAATCCAATCTGTTACCCCCGCCACATGATGAGGCAGCGTAGGAAAAGTAGCTTCTAACCTTTCCAACACATATGACCTGGGCTGATGGAAGCTGTTGGGAACTAAAGTCTACTGCTTTTATTTAATAAAGAATTAAATCTTTTGGCTTTTCACTCAGTAGCAGATTGTCCTCCCCCACGATGAGCCTGGTAGTGAAAAGCTCATAAATAGTGGAGTATGTCAGGTAGCAACACCCACCACAACAACGCCCCCCGCTAAAGGAGTGGCTGCTGCTGTTCTCCCTCCCTGGGTATTAACATGAATGAGGCAAGGACAAATAATGGGAGGGTTGGTTTGGATTATCTGCACCAGTTCTTCTACTGGGGCAGGTTGCAGCATCCCCTGGGACAGGCTGGGATTGGAGGCTGTGGTCGAACCTGGGTGTGGTGGTTTGTCTGGTGACTGAGGGCTGTTTTCAGTCGCAGTGTAACATCAACAGGCAATGTAGTAGCTTTTCTTCCAAAATCAACAAATAAAGCCCAGCAACAGATCGTCTTTCAATGCAGTGCTTTTAGTGCGCAAGACGAACACACACACACAAGCACAGAGTTTCAAAGCAGCATTTGGGCAAATACTGTCTTTGTCCAATATAAAATCTAATTATAACTTGAAAATATCTTTAGATAAACAGTAGTAACAAGATCTTATTTAGTTAGGATTGAACCTATGCTTTAGTGTGTGTACTGTAGTGCAGGCATAGTCTAAAAATAAGCCATTACAATAATAAAAGAAAATGTCATACTAAAAATGTACTTGGATCTCAGATTAGTAAAAGAGTCTTACTGGTCAATAAACTTTGTACAATATCCACAAAAGGAATCATTCAAAGAAGTTTATTATCTGTTTTTCAGTATGCCTAAAGATGTCCTGGTGCACAGCTGTTCTACACTTGAGCAGAATTGTGTACTCGTGTTGTTTAGTCCATGTTGTCATGACAACACGATGAAAGTTAATGTGGGATTCATGACAGCTTTTGATTAATTCTCAAACTCCCTGCCTTTCCTCAGTTTTGGAGATTCAACATAAAAACGCTTTGTGACCTTCATATTTCTGTGCAGTACACCACAAAACACTGCAATTACTTTTCAACATCTGAATGGATTCATTGATGTTTGGCTGAGGCTAAATAAAGGCAGAAAGCACAGAAGAAGAAAAAGAAGAAGCTCTTTCTTTATATTCTGGGATCAACTAGTGTCACTGCTTCTTTCCAGAGCGGACTTGTTCTTGTGCACACCCCAACTTCACTTTATATCAACACTCACTTTCTGCGATGCAGCTGATAGATTTCCTGCAGCTCCCTCACATCCTTCTCCAGGGTTGGGTGCTCATAAAGATCTTCCAACACGTAACGATACAAAGCCTGCACGGAAATATCCATTTTCATTTCTACCGTCACGCCCCATATGCTCCCCTCACACCCAATGTATGCTCTTTTCTTTGTGCATTTCCTACCTTCATGAAGAGTTTGACGTGTTCATCTTCCTTCAGGAAGTCTTTGCAGAGAGCCATCCACTGTGACACCAGGTGCAGGACTTTTTGTTTCCTCTCCAGTGCCTCTTTCCTGTCTTCTTTTCCTCTGTACCGCTTGGTGCAATAAGTGGAATCAGGTTAAGGCTTCAGCACAGACGGAGAACAAAATCTATTCACACCATATGATATCCTCCAGAAGTATGGAGGTTAGAAACCCCAGTGTGATATAATAACACTTATAGACCATAATGTGGTCTGCAACTTCCACAAAAGTCCAGTTGTAAAAAATATAACATCCGTCAAAACAGAGAACTAAAACTAAAACTAGCTTTGAAAACAAACTGTGCTGCTGTATTTGACTTTCATTTCTGTATTTGTGATTAATTGTGGTTTTATGAAGGAAGATCATTGAGAATATTTGAAAATATAATTGTGTACTGAAAAGTATGAATAGGGACAGGGGTGGAAAACTATGTTGCCTATATTTGTTCCTATTAAATAAAAACATTCAATGTAACACACAGCATACATTAATCATTAGAACATTACATTTTCATTAAAGTAACCTACTGAATGCAAAAACATAACCACATAAAATCACTATTCAAGGATATTGTCCCAGCAAGGCTTGACATAAATCACTAGTTGACATGAACACTGGGTAGGTCAGGAGAAAGTCATCCAGTAGAGTATCTGTGAGGAAAAAAAAATACATTATCAATGTATAAACATATAGT
>JAPTGZ010338036.1:0-11884 GCA_029814645.1 Fowleria isostigma | reverse complement strand
TAGCTCAAATTGAGTTCATATCAATAGTGTAACAATTATCGTGGATAGGTTCATATATAGCAGAGGATTGGGGGGGGGTTTGGGGAATATATCATTACTGTCAGTCCCCAGCAGTGTAAGCCTCATTAACTTACAATTATTTTGTCCATTTTATTTTTTTAATTTTTTGGGTTTTTTTTTCAATTATTTTAATTGTTTGATTTATTTGGTCTAGGTCAGGGGTGTCAAACTGCGGTCCTTGAGGTCCGGTGTCCTACATGTTTTAGATATTTCCCTCTTCCACCACACCTGGAAACCATTCCAGCGTTATCAGAGTTCTGCAGGGCTGATGATGAACTAATCATTAATTGAACCAGGTGTGTGGAAGAGAGAAATATCTAAAACATGCAGGATACCGGCCTTCAAGGACTGGAGTTTGACGCCCCTAGTCTAGGTTTTCATGAATTTGTTGTATTTTTGCAGATTTTTTTGGTTCATGTTTTATTCATTTGTATTTTTTTGTTAATCTTTTTATTCAGATTTTAATTAATCTTTTGTAATTAAAATGTTTGCTCTCAACAGTACCATAAATGCAGTAATTATATCCACTTGCATAAAAAGCCTGAAAAGCCAATAGAGTGACAACTGAGTTGTTGCTATGGAAACAATACAGTGTCTCTTTCCCCATTTGTCTGAACTGACAGGTTCTAAGAACATTACACACTGGAGTTTTACAAGTTTTCAGCTCAGCGTGGCATGAATATCTGGTGAAAACAACAATCTGCTGATCAGTCGTTAACATGGATGACATCATCCTTCTGCTTCACACCCTCGATGTGAAAACAGGAAAATGGACGCAATATGATCTAACCCATGAATTATTTCTTCTTTCTTTTTTATTCCTTTCTGACTTTTAACCTTCACCTTCTTGTTTCCCTTCAGGCTCTTTCCCAAAGAGATGCCCCTCATCGCAACTTCTTCTTCTTCGACGCCCGTAAAGGCAACGGCGTCGTCGACTACTTCGGACCAAACTGAACCATTTCACAAACGCCATCGTCCGCCTTCTGAGTTATTTATCAGTATTTGCTTGTCGTCAGATTCCTCGTTCATCGTCTCCCGTTTGTCATCAATTTGATCTCAGACCTATTCTCAAACACCGATTGTTTTTTATTTTTACATTTGCTAATAAAACATTGTGTAATAAAACTACTGTGGCTCAGTGTTTCAGCTTCACTAAACCTCTAACACCTGAAAATCTGGTTTTATAAAGATCAGACCTGCAATACCTGCTGCTGTAGCAGCTAATTTAACCCATTTGGAAAGTTTCATTCCATTCCATTCATTGCCTTTTTGAGAGGGACAATGTTCAATAATCAATAGTCACAAGTTAACAAAGGGCAGGATTCTCACAGGGTCTTAAAAAGTCCCAAAAGTCTTGAATTTACAAATCTATAATACCTTAAAGTTTTTAAAAGGTATTAAATTTTCCTTAAATGTGTCTGTTAAATTTCCAAACTGCAAAGAAAGTAACGTTAGTCGATCCAACTCGGTAATATATATTGAAAATAGGAACCAATTACCGTATTGTTATCTTTACAGCCCCTGGTGAGAAATGAGTGAACAGTGGGACTTAATATTAGTGTCTGCAGTGAACCTGTGTATTCTTCCACAGAGAAGAATGCACATACCTTACACTGCTTCTGTCCTTGTCCATTAGAGGAAGTGACATCATTTCAATGGACTTATATAGATGTGGGAGACAATTCCAGAAATTTAAAGGGAAAGTACGCTGCGGTAACAGAATTGATGTGGGACACATTTTTTAAAGAAAAAAAATATTTTTTTAGTAATTTTATGTTGTGGGGTTAGGAAATGAATATTTGGATATGTTAGAAATAGAAATATTACCTATTTGCAAAAAAAATATAAAAAATATTGCACACATTTACAGATTTCTAAACAGATAAAAAGCAGTGACCAAGTTTGGGCAACATGAAATCATGATTTTCGCATGTATAAATCATTTATTTATAAATTTATTATACTCTTATGACCTGCAAAATATTTTGATTAATACAAGTGAGCAACAAAGTATCAAAATATTTTTAAAAAATTCACAAATTTTACAAGAGAGCAAAAAAAAAGATTTCGGAAGCCAAATGTACCTCCAATTATAGAATCACCCAGAAATCCATCTTTATTGTATGTGAATAAAATCAAAAGCTGGAGGTCAAGGAATTTTTTGATACGACAGATTCTGCTTATTAGACTCCAGAACATCTCCAAATAACGACTTCTGCTTACTGCTAATTTATTGCAATTTTCAAGCCTGTTCCTACATTTTTAAAAAATTTAACCTTAGCTTTGAACAGCATATTTACATTTAAGTATATTAAATACATAAAGCCATGTTTTTAATCACCTCAAAAAAAAAACCTGTTAGAAATGCAGATGTAATTTTCATGGTTTTATCTCCACACACCTTCATTTTTACAACTTTTTTATTCATCTCAAATAAAACCATGACTTCTAACCAGGACAAAGACATGCAAACATGTTACAGCTGTTTTATGTTCTTTACTCTGGATCCTCATTTGTTTTGGGACATACTTTCTCTAAAACTCTCCATACCCACATTGAACCTGATCCCGTCTCGATCAAACTTCATCAATCAATACCTCTGTCCTTTAGAAAACTTAGCATCAACTTCTGTTCCTTTGCTCTTGTTTGCGTCATTTTCCATCACAACCTTTGTTAATACTATTTTTATGAGCAGAATGGGAGCCAGGGTTAGTGTGTTTAGGACCCTTTTGTGTAGATTTGTATTGAATTTGATTTTTATTTCAGTGATTTTTTTTTTTCCTTACAACATATCTGACAAAAAAAAAAACAACCAAGATGAAAAACAGTTTCACAATAATACAAAAAACACGATGGAAAGCATGCAGTTGAATACAATGTAAGAGTCACTGATCCTTGGTAAATGGAACAAGTCAGCAAATCAATCTGGAGTTTTAACAAGGACAGAAGGTATTTGAGCAGTTTTTACACAATTATACATTCAATAATACCTTCACTCTGTTTACCGGAATCCATTTTATTTCTTCAGGTTTGAGGACATTGACTCGTCCTTGAATGAAGCTGATTCTTCAAACAACTCCGCTTTATTCTGAGGATGAAAAGTCAGCTTTTCTGTGACGTTTCTTTCCTCTAAAATGTCTAAAACACTTTTCTATCTTCTGTCTGCGACGACCTATTAAGATTTTAAAGATGTACACGCCATCAGGTTTTTGGCTGGATTTATGATCTGAGGTTAAAAATTCTGCCCCAAGGAAGAGGAAATCGTTAGTAAGAGATGCAATTTAGTGCCAGAAACAAAAGATGAATGAATGAATCAAGTTAATTAAAGATGAGGACTGATGATGGATAAATAGACACAGAGTAAAATGAAAAAAACCATAGAAGTCAATGTATCTCAGCTGAAGAGGTTTTATTCACTGAGTATCTATGAGAGTACTTAGCCTTTGTTTAGATTTTCTCCCAAACTTTGTCAAAACTATCAATATCATGTATTCTTTACAGTTTTAGGGCTGATATTTGGTCACAAGTGAAAGTTATTTGTGGCTTTAAATCATCTCTAAATGATGCAAAATACATCAGCAATGTAATTCTTATTTTGTTCATTTACTCTTCTTTTAGATACAGCAAAATTAAAAATAAATGTAACAAGCAAAACACATTTTGTTAATAATGAAACAGCACTTTAATGGGGGGGGGTATACATTCAGGCTTTATATTATTTCTCTTTACATCATCCCACATGTAACTTGTAATTTTTTATTTTATCATTTTACTTCAGTACCAACATTATAACGGGAAAAGTATCAAATTGAACTTTATTTATTTGAGATGTTTTAAATAATAATAATAATAATAATAATAATAATAATAGTGAAATCTGTGACTTTAAGACAAATGAAATAATTCAGTTTGTTTTCATTATATTTTCAATGTTTACTCAGAATTACCCAGATTTTTTGCTTAAATTGATTAAAATATAGTAATTATACACTCACTGGTCACTTTATTCGGTACACCTAGATAGTACCGGGTGTACCTAATAAAGTGGCCAGTGTTGAACTTATATGTTGACAGTGGCCCATTAATTCAAGAGTTAATAAACACCATAGTTTTATCTGTACACTAGTTGCAGTCCCAGCTCTTCCTGGTGCAGTTTATGTCTGTATTTGGCAGAAAACCTCACGACGCCAGGCCGTGACTCATCCCGTCTGGAGTCATGGTAATGGGACAGAAATTAAAAACCAGGTCATCTTCCAACCTGACGACTCCTCAAATAAATCAACAACAACAAGAGTGATGACGGCGGAGGAGAAGCAGGTCTCCATCCTGTGGACAAACCAGTTCAACCTGTGGAACCTGAGCCGACAGATACCGTCACATGGAAAATGATGACGCCTCATGAGTTGATCAGGAGGTGAACCTGAGTTTAAGCAGGAAAAACAAACATTGTGGTTTTGTGAGTTTCAATTTGACTTTCCATCACAGTCAGTGGGATTAGAATGAATGAAAATTAATAAAACTACAACACACACCACAGCTTGTTTCTACAGGGATGTAAATATCATATAGTTGTGTCTTTATTACAGTACACAGGATTAAACAATCACAAGTAAATGACTTATGTAGGGAAACATTAGTTTACAGCATATATGTCAAACACACGGCCCACCAAGGGGTCCAATCCAGCCCGTGGGATGGATTTGTAAAATACACAAATTACACTGAAATTATTAATTATTATATAATTATATAGGAGCCACAGTCAGCTGAATTTAATCAACAGTGGATCAGACCAGAAAATTACTACCATAGAAACCTATAAATAATGTCAGTTCCAAATTCTTCACTTTGTTGTTGTGCAAAAACAAAGTAAAATGGCGTGATGGAGGCACCTCGGCTGGCTGCGGCTGCACAGCCTTATGATTAAAACACGTTTTTACATAACGATCCAACACTGACTATCATAGAAACCCAGACATACACTTGTCAAAGCACTGTAAATAGAAGTACAAATATTTAAATTATGCAACGACTTTCTATTTATATGTGCAATATTTGCCTATTTATTATCTCGTTTTTTTATAGTTATTTATTTCCTTAGATGCACTTTTATGTCAGTATTTTATTACTTATTTTATCTCGAGTGTGTTTTAACTGTGTGTTTTTATTAATGACTGTACTGATATCTCATTCTACAGTGCATCTCTGATGTAAATTTTGCCAAATGACAATAAACTTAATCTGAAAATGTTTGCGTTTAGGGGTGGGACCTTTCTGTGTGGAGTTTTCATGTTCTCCCCCTGTCTTGTCTGTGTGGGTTCTCTGTGGGGTACTCTGGCCTCCTCCCACCGTCCAAAGACATTCACGGACAGATTAACCACTAGAGAGATTAGAGAGAGATGTTTTTACCTGAGTTGAAATGGAAGATATAACGGATGCAATCAACTTGAAAGGTTAATCAGTTCATCTAAAGTGCCCATAAGTGTGAATGGTCATTTGTTTGTGTGTCAGCCCTGTGATGAAGTGATGACTCGTCCAGGGTGTACCCCTCTTTCACCCATAAGTAGCTGTGATAAGCTCCTGTGAACCTAGTATATAGTACATATATGTATAAAGTGGGTTCAGATAATGAATGAATGAATGAATGAAAGTTTGCATTTTCAAGCTATCACAAAAAGTGTGAATAACCTGAACAAATTAGAACAAAATATGTCTTAAGACAGTGTTGGGGAGACTTAAACTACATGTATTAATCTACATTTTGTTGTAACTTACTGGTAGTTAAACTAAATTCATATTTTGTGCCACATCAAGTAGTTGAAGTACTTTTTATGTAATTTTTTTGTAGTTTAACTACTCAGTTTGTAAACTACAATTCTGAACAACAACTTTAAATTAAGTTTTTTTTTAGATTTATTTTTTGTAATATAAATTGTATTTCACCATTGAATACCAGACATTTCTCTTTTTTTTCTCCTCTTGAATTGCTTTGATGACATGATCATGTTATGACATCACAGCCAACGCTGACTCTGATTGGCTGGCCTTGGCCCCGCGCCAATGCTTGACAGATCTGTGATTGATACTAACGTCATGTGGTCGTCACCACCATTGGCAACCCTCCCACCAGTCCCACCTCTGATATCACATACCATCATTGACACATTTTGTTTCATACACACTGCATGTGCATTCTCAATTTAATGCAAAAAATGAAAAGTAGCTGCTAAAACTACTTTTTTTTTTTTAGCTGTATTTTGTTTGAACTACTGCCATGATGAACTACTTATATTTTGCAAAATAACTTCTCCAACACTGCTTAAGGGACGTGAGTGCAGTTTTAACAATATTCTGTCTGTATTACACATGTGTAAATGAGAAACTGAGGCATAAGGTTGTTAAAATTGCACTTAATTTTCTAAATGTATTTCTGTTTTTTCATACTTGCTCATCTTATTCAGATTTTTAAAATGGTTATGTGTAGTAGATGTAAATATTTTCATCGTGGAGTTTTACTTTTTTCCCTGTAAAGCATAAGTTGTGACATTTGGACATTATTTCTATATTATGTTATTATTTTACTGGTCCAACCCACCTCAGATCCTACTGGGTGGATGTGGCTCCTGGAATAGAATGAGTTTGACACCCCTGGTTTACAGATTAACTTCAGTTTGTTCTGAGTGCATCCTGAACCCTGACCTCTGACCTCCTGACCCTTAACCCCTGACCTGACCTCCTCCTCCTCCTCCTCCTCTTCTCTTGTTCAGATGTTCTGGTATTTTCTACTAATCTACCCACCATGTCTTCTTCTGCAACCTGAGTTTAAGCAGGAAAAACAAACAAACATTGTGGTTTTGTGAGTTTCAATTTGACTTTCCATCACAGTCAGTGGGATTAGAATGAATGGAAATTGATAAAACTACAACACATACGACCACTGGGCTTTGTATTAGATCTGTGCACAGAGTTAAACAATCAGAAGTAGACAATGTGAACTATTATTGTGCAAACATAATGTACCACCTCAGTGAGACAGTGATGATGCACAAGCATAGAGTGCATACATAAACCAGTCATGTAGCATCTTTGTAATTTTTGTAGTTTTATTTTAACTGTTTTTTTTTGTTTGTTTGTTTGTTGTTTGTAATGTTGTCATAAAACTTAAATAAATAGAAGTTTAAAGAAAAAAAAACAATCAGAAGTAAATGACTGGACAGATAAACATTAGTTTACAGATTAACTTCAGTTTGTTCTGAGTACGTCCTAACCTCTGACCTCCTGACCTTTGACCCCCTCCTCTTCCTCCTCCTCCTCTCCTATTCAGATGTTCTAGTGTTTTCTACCAAACTACCCCCCATTTCTTCACCCCTGGACTGATGGATAGTAGTTCTAAGACACATTATTTATTTATTTGTCAGGGACAATGCAGTTGAACATAGTTACAGGCTGATGTGATGCAGATAGAGTTTATAACGTATGACATGTTCTCGCCATCAGGTTTTTATCTGGATTCATGATACGAGGTTAAAGACTCTGCCCCAAAATTGGAGGAAAAGTTTGTGTTAAAAACAAATGATAACAATGTGTGAAGGAATCAGGTTCATCAAAGACGAGGATCGATGGTTGAAAAACAAAAGCAAAGTTAAAAAAAACAAAAAACAAAAACCAAGCAAGAAATATGAAAAGAAAAAAAAAATCAATGCATCTCTCAGTCATCGAGTATCTGTGACAGTGGTTTGGCTTTTATTGAATTTTCTCCCAAAATGTTCATATGTTCTCCTACAAACAATGCATAGAAATATCAATATCATGTGTTTTTTACAGTTTTAACCCTTAAAGACCCAAACACCATCACCGACCAAAACCACCTACTGATATAAAATGTTTAATACCTGTTGATCCACTAATCCTGTCAATACATTTAAATAATTGGTGTAAAATAGAGTTTGTCGTCTTAGATATGACCCATCTGGATGTTCAGAGGCTCCATAGTTACCGTGGAAACACTGTCATCTTCTACAACATTAATTCACCAGTAAAACCCATGGACTTGGATCAATGACACTGGATGGAGATGCTTGGTTTATATTTACTTACTGATATCTTTGCTGAAAAAAGTAACTTTTTTTTGCAGTTTTCTCTGTTTCTGATATAATAACCTGCAACTTTAGTCTGAGTTTTTATAAAGGTCTACATGATCGGTGAATTAAATGTAGGAAAATACATGATTTACTCTGAAAAAAAAGCAAAATAATAAAGATAATACTGTAATAAATGGTGATAAATCAATTAATAATAGTTGAATATAGAGAAAAAAAATCCTTTTAAGCCACCACTAAAGTAGCCCTGAGTCTTTAAGCTCATTCTATCTTTAATTAAAGTGGACTCGTTATCTCCACATTCTCAGTGCTTCCTCTCAGCTCTGTCTCCTCATCCTCTCGTTGTCATGTCGACTCTCTCGGTTGTAAATCCGTCGGCTCCGTCCTCCTGCTGTGTGGTCACTTTCTCTGTAATGGCCAATCACAGCCCTAGACCGGCTCCGAGGGCCGCCTGATTGGCTGATTCTGTGCGAGAGAGGATGAGGATGAGTGGTCCTGATGCTGCTGTCGACGCAGTAACAGGAAACGGAGCGCTGTTGGATTCTTCACGCACTAGTTCACTCCTTGTTTTGTTCACTTTCAAAGAACCTGCAACAAGCAAAACAACTTCACACAGAAAACAGTCTGGGTCATGGAGTTTAGGTTATGTAACTGATGTGATCAAATAAACATCTGTGGAGTTACGCAAAAATAGACAGAATTTGGACAAGTCACAACAAAAAGTCTTCACATACTATGTATTTGGAAGGCTTTTGTTGTGATTTGATTAAAATACTGTATATTTTTGCATAATAATAGGCCTTTGAATTGGATAATAAATAGAAAACAGTTAAATAATCTGTTTATTCTGATTGTAATTTTATAACTTATGAGTGTTGTTCATTTTTAATGAGATTATTTCCTGATAAATTAACTGAAAATGATTCAGTTCTAAATGTGGTGAGGAACCTGTTTTACAGACGGTCAATCCTTGATGGAGTTTTCTTAATGCATTAAACATGGAGTCTAAGACCCTGTTTAACCTTTTAGACTCAGACCCTGTTTAACCCTTTAGAACCTGTCTAGACCCTGTTTAACCTTTTAGACTCAGACCCTATTTAACCCTTTAGAACCTGTCTAGACCCTGTTTAACCTTTTAGACTCAGACCCTGTTTAACCCTTTAGAACCTGTCTAGACCCTGTTTAACCCTTTAGACCCTGTTAAACTGTTGAGATCCTGTTCAGACTCCCTTAAACTCCCTCCAGGTCCTGTTCAGCTGATGTTAAACCCTACACGGTCTCTGTGGATCCTGGAGACCAGTGTCTTTCAACCTTTTTTGACCAAACACCCCCTCAGGTCATCATGAGCCTTTTACCACCCCCACCCCGTGGAAAAAAATTGGGTGATGGGGGTGGGATGACACATAAATTCATCATTGAGATTACATACTGGTACGAGAACAACTCTGCTTGTTCTGATATTGATACTTATACATTGACTAACAAACACCCCCCATTTCTGTCTCAGCGCCCCCCCTTCACAGCTTTCTGGTTCCAAAAGCCCCTCACTGTTGTCCCAAACTCCCCCTGCTAGGCTTAACCACCCCCCACTGAGACATACTGTTGTAGACCCTTTTAGACCACTTAGGCTACGTTCAGACTGCAGGTAAATGTGGCCCAAATCTGATTTTTTTTTTTTTTTTTTTTCCCATTTGTGACCTGTATCTGATCTGTTAAAGACAGTCTGAACAGCACTAATCCGGCCCAGGCCACTTTCATATTTGGTCCAAAATCCGATACATATCTGATATTTAGCAATGTGACTTCAGTCTGAATGGCCAGGTCACATTTATCTGACCTTTGCCTCACTGAAACGAGACAAACATCACAATTCTACATCCCAAGAGGAGGAGCGGTGGGAAAAACATACTTACCTCCGTACAGACAGTGCACATCTGCATCATGCATTACATCAGGACCTCTTTTGTGTATGTGGGTCACTTCAGGGTCACATTCAGTTCATACTCAAAACTGATAGAAGTCACATTTAACCCTTTCATGCATAGTGGTCACTACAGTGGGCAGTTTTTCTCCAGCTGTTCTCTTATATATTCATGGATTTTGTTGTTTTAATTCCATATCAGTCGACACAGTGGGTACGAAGCATCATTCCATACACTGACATTCATACCATTACATTAACTTTGCTATTCTTGATAAACCTGATCTGCAGTCACATGTTCTAGTGTGAATCAATTGTTAATTGTTAAATTGTAATTACCAGGTTTTTTCCTATAAACAGAAAGGTGGGTTTTTTTTTCATATTGTCTCCATGAAGTGAGTAATAACTAATATTAGAATATGTTAAAATGTGAGAAAACATCAGCTTAGCAGCATTTAAAATGGATGTACTTCATTGTTTTCATATCACTTTCTGAAATTGGGTTTTAAATATATGTTTCTTTGCTTCAAAAAATTAATGAATGGTGTAGCTGAGAGGACATTTTGTGACTATGAAAAAAAACTTGATTGCATCAAGGTTTTTTTCATGCTTAAGGAAGAATAAAAACACACAAAAAATTCTAGACCAAGGTTCTCATAATTCATGTATGAAAGGGTTAATGTATAATATAAACAAGCACATGGAAAAAATTGATTTCACCAAAAAATCCAAATTGTGCATTAAGACCTACTGTCTTAATGCACTTAATAACTGTCTAACTCTGAAACCTTCTTGGTTTAACTTGGGAAAAAAAAAAAAAGATAATAATAAAAATAATAATAATAATATGAAATTCTGCCTATAAATAATTACTACTCCATTTTTTTCTTTGTTTTAATGCAAAAAGTTTTAAATTGTGAAATTGTGAAATTTTGTTTGGATAGTTTATAAATGTAAATATTTACATTTTAATGTTTATTATAATATTTAATGTTGTTGGGTTTTTTTCACTAAAACCCAACAAAATAAAGAGAGAAAACCTTGGAGTTGTCATTATTTATAAGTTATTACTGTATTATTATACTAGTCTGATCCAGTTTGACCCTTAATGTGGGACCTGAACTAAAATGTATTTGACAGCCCCGATCTAGACCATGTTAGACTACTGTAGTTTCAGGCTCAGTTCAGACCCTTTAGACCCCACTGAGATCATGTTAGACCTGGTTTAAAACAGTGAATCTGCTCATTCTAGTTTTGTGAATAAAGTTTGACACATGTCTTCAATTTGTTGTATCCGTTGTAATTTGGTGGAGGATCCTCAGTAGTGTTTTTATGTTCTCCTTATGAGAAGGAAACATGCATTCAGGTTGTGTTTTACATCAGAACTACAGATGATTTATTAATGAACATGAATAAACTCAACAATAACCCACAATATCAGACAGTAACAGACGATTTATCTGAAATACCAGGTTTTTTATGCATCAAAACATGGGTCGTGTTTGTATTTGGACGAGTTTTTGGAGCAGACGTCTGTGATGTAAACAAGGTCTGTGTAGGTTTTTGTGTGTCTGTGTTTCTGTGTGTGTGGGGAGGGGTTGTGTGTCTGTGTCTGTGTGGGTTTTTGTGGGTCTGTGTGAGTTTTGTGTGTCTGTGTTTGTATGTGTGTATGGGGAGGGTTCTGTGTCTGTGGGTTTTTGTGGGTCTGTGTGTGTTGGGTGTGCCTGTGTGTGTGTGTGCCTGTGTGTGTGTGTGTGTGTGTGTGTGTGTGTGTGTGTGTGTGTGTGTGTGTGTGTGTGTGTGT
>JAPTGZ010338015.1:0-11886 GCA_029814645.1 Fowleria isostigma | reverse complement strand
TAAATGTTATAATCACATTTACCAAACATTTACTCATCACGGGTAACTTTGGTAAATCCCACATTTCATGCAGTGTATGTGGTACAAAATGTAACAGTGGTGGTCCTGTCACTGTGCCTCTGACTGATCATGTGCCCTGGCTGTTTGGCCAAGGGGATATCCCTTTGGCCGACTGGTTAATGCGAGTGACTGGGGTTTGAAGGCCGCCTGGGCCCTCTTCGCCTGGCCTCAAAAAAGTTATGAACTTTCTTTCTTTGGCTTATTTCAGGTCTGAAAACACTGCTCTGATTGTTATATTGACCTGTTGCCATTTTCTGCAGAAAAATAAAAATATTTCTATTTTGACAAGAAAAAAATATTGTTGGCTGTTTAAAGACCAAAGGCTCATTTTGCTCGTACTTATCAACTGTAAAACCAGTGGTCTTTCAGTCCTTTCCAGACCTCTACACAGTGTCGTGTATAAATAATGCAAAGCTTTCACATAGAAATAACACTGTATATCCAGTGAGACACTGGTTTTAAAGTGTGTGCACTCATGGAAACATAAAGACGCTTTGGAAAAGTGTGGCAGAAAAACAGGTTACATGACCCTTTTTGAGCAATGTTTGTTAAATAATTAAATACAGTTTCATCCATGAAGCCTCACTGATCATTAATCTATGAATCAAAGTTCATATTAAACATATCATAGACACAGTTTGTTAACACAGTTTTTGTTCTTGAACTGTCACAGTGTTTTAAAACAGCTGTCACAGAACAAATACCGCCATAGAAATCTCATTAAAACAGAAATACAGTTGAGCTATTAAACGCTCAGTCAGTGAGACAACCCAACATCTTGAACACTGTCACAATTTACAACAACAGACAGTGAGAATAAATAATGACTCTGTCACACATTGTTTGGTGAAGTGTGAGTCACCACTGATTTAGTTGTGATTTAGACAAATGCACTGCAAATCAGTACAATAAAAGTTGAGGTGAGTAGATCAGTATTACGTCTAAAAGGACTCAATAATCACACTGTTGTTGCTTTGTGTGTTAGCTTTAATGAACTGATGTGCATCTCCACTTTACATCCATTGCTGTGTTTCCGGCCGCATCTCTTAAACGCATAGGAACATTACCTTATGCAACTTAACTAAATTAACTGAATATAAACTATAACATCTCAGACATCACAGTCAGTACCTGAGGGCTTCTGGTGACTCCGATGATGGGACAGCGAGGGCGGTACCGCGACAGGAGATGGGCCGACCTGGAGAGATAGGCATGGAAGGATGGAAAAGAGGAAGAAACATAATATTACTGAGCCAAAGAAATGTTTCTGTGTATTAAAATGATTTAAATACATAATGTGACAGCGTGTCTGTGTGTTGAGCCTCTATAAAGATTCTTTTATTTTACTTTATGCCATCAACCCATAAGGACCCAGTGTGACATTTGTGTCAGTTCCCAAATAAATTTTCCTCTCTATTTAACCTTTCCTAAGTGATTTATTGTCATTTACTATAATATCCTCTGAATTCTGCATTTTTTTCCCAGTGAAAATCAGAATGTGATGCCATCAAATTCAAAATTAATGAATATTTGCAAAAAAAAAGTTAATCAGTTTGAACATTAAATATATTGTCTTTGTAATGTATTCACTTGAACATAGGTTGAAAAGGATTTGTAAATCAATGTGTTCTGTAATTTATGTTTTACACAATGTCCCAACATCACTGAAATTGGGGTTTGTATGTCCATCAACTGTCATTGATCCAACTCCTTGCATTTTACTGGTGAATCAGTGTTGTACAGGATGACAGTGTTTCTATGGTAATTACTGGGCCTCTGAACGTCCAAATGAGTCATATCTGATGACCATAAAATGATGAAAAACTGTATTTTACATCAATTATTTACATGAATTATAGGATTAATGGATCAACAGTCAAGGGTAGATGTTTGGGTCTTTATGGATTTAATATGTGTGATGAAGTGAAACGTCAGGGAGAACAGAGAAAGAGCCATGCAATAAGGTCCTTGTTGACCATGTGTGAACAGCATGAATAAATATATCATCCCTACAGATATGGTGGACGTCTGTGTGCATGAATTCAGAAATCTAGGATGAAGTCAAAGCGAGGTTCGACCCGGGCAGTTCATCCTGGTTGAATGCTGTTCACGTAGCCTCAGTCAAGCTGAGAAGGTGCGACTAGGTCACACTGGGAGTAGGAAATTCTGATACACTCGGCTTTCTACAAAAGGCCGCGCATGTTGATCACAGATTTACTGATATTGGACTGCAGATGGTGTGTGAGAAAACTTTAAAAGTGAAGCATATTATTTGTAAAGATAAACAGATAAAAAGAAAAATGGCCACAACATTTAAAGAGCAAGAACATAATAATAATAATGGATTAGATTTAAAGAGTGTGTTTCTATTAAGGCATACTCAAACTGCGTACAGTGGATCCATTATTCATTCACTCTCACATTCATACTCTGATGGTGGTAAACTGCATCTCACAGCTGCCCTGGGGTAGACTGATGGAAACGTGGCTGCCAATCCACAGCTACGGCCCCTCCAACCACTGCCAAACATGCATACACCAGTGTGAGTCACCGCACTGGAGGCAAGGTGGGTGAAGTGTCTTGCCCAAGGACACAACAGCACATGACTAAGACAGAGCGGGAACAAAACCACCAACCCTTCGGTTATTGGACGACCAGCTGTAAATTCTGAGCCACAGCCACCATGTGCGACACACAGTAATAGTAGGCTAAAATATAAATTTACCTAATTGAAAATGTTGTGATCATATAATTAAGAAATTACTTTCATTTAAACAAAACAAATAGTAGTAAAGTTCCAAAATAATTTTGTTATACTGGTAAGTTGAACCCACTAATCCACAAATCTTATTGCAATATTATGCTCAATGCTCTATTACAGTCAGTGTTTACAATAGACAATGAATGGAAGATGATCAAGTCAGCACATGTGTTATTTAAAAATTATATAAACTACAGGACTTGAACCTTGATGGAGATAAAAATTCAGACTTTTAAATCCTAAAACTTACTGGAAAATTCAACACACACTCCAGTGAATAAATCATCCCGTGTCCTCTCTTCTACAGTGTAAATTACTGGTTTATATATTATAGTGCATGTAGATAAGTCTGATTATCTTTACTCTAACAACATATAAGATTAATCAAGCCTCTAAAATAATCAATGTAACAGTAACATCAACTGATATAATTATAAAATACACTCACCATGTTGTTTAAATATTAACAGTACTGAAAATGATATTTTAATGTGGGCAGATAAGAAATAAAATAAAAATAAATCTACAATAACATGGGAGAAGCACAAAACCAGTGGAAGTAACTAGAAACTGAACAGAAGAGAAGGATTAATTCGCTCTGACTGTTGGTCTGGAGAAGATTCAACAACAGAATAAGCCTCTATGATAATTTATGTGCTGATTTATGCGATAACTTGCTTTTGTGACAACTGAAACACAACTAAATTCAACCACGATAACGGGAAAATTTAGGCTAAATCTGTTGCACAGTATGAAACCACCCTCAGCAGTTTTTCTGTTGAAATAATGACAAAAATCAAAGTAGTCGATGATGTTTTAACTACTATTACAGATAAAAATCTTTTTGACTCAAGTATAAATCATATTTACAGATAAGATAATTCATTAAAGATTTATTGCATTACATTTAGTGGTGTACTTAATCTTCAATCAAATCAAATAGTTGAAATTAATAAATGACATTGACCATTACTTTGAATAAAATTGAGATTTCTCTTAATGTGAACAAAACATATAACACAGGCCGAGTCATTTTCAGATATTTTAACACAGACAGGCAACGTATTATAGCTTTTCATGTACTGTGTAAGTGCATGTGTTTGTGTGCAGAGTAGACGAGTCATTATTGTGCCCATCAGCGTTGTTCATTTCACAGCAAACTGTTCAAACAAACAAAAAACATGAGGGGAAAAACAAAGAAACTCTGTAGTCAACAAAAAACTCCCATGAGGACATGGAAGCAGGGGGAAGTACCACGACAATATTCAATCTGTGGCTTTACTCCGGAATGAAACACTGACATCTGTTGCTCCATTTTGTAAAGAGTCTGTTCATCTGCCCAGAGGGAAGGTGAGAAACTGAGAAGCTTAAATGTTTGTTCAGGTGTGAGGCTTTCAGAAATGAGTCAAGGCCTTTTTTGTTGGTGCGTATGCATATTTCCTGGTGTGCACAATAATTTAGAGCCCTGTGGAAAAAAAAATTACTTTGAATCTTGTCATTTTAATACAGCAAACTCTAAAAATATAACGTTATGCAAGCATGGATCGATATTTTGCTTACAGTAGATGTCATGATTTTGTGCAAGATTGATGAGAAAAGTGCAAGCCACCTTTTACATTTCAATAATCTATATATTTTAACAGCATTAGATTTTTTTTTAATTTATGTACAAAAAAAAAAATAGTTTTACTTCTTGGATGGAAGTAAATTTCTTCCCCACTCAAGAGCTTGTAGTTAGGAGGTTATCAGAAACACACTATTACTGACTGTTATGAAATCAATTACCAACAATCTACTTACTACTGTTCCTTCTTTTTTTTTTTTTTTTTTTTTACATATGCGTGTATTTAGTCTTTATAGCTTTGTATTATTTGTCTTGTTTATGTTTTGTGTTGTGTTTTCGTACTTGACTGTAATTATTCTATATTCTCTTGTTTATGATGTGGGTACCTGGGATGGATTTGTTTGCCTGTTTTATCAAAGGTTATGGAATGGATGGGTATGGGGGAGAGTGGTGAGAATTTGTGGTCATTGACTTCCATATGAATACTTGTAGATATAATGCTACATTTGGGCTTAAAAATAAATTTTTAAAAACCTTGGGGAAGTAAATTTCTCTTTGCTTTTTTCTCTTCTCATATGCGTCTGTGTTGCTGCTAGTGGCCATGTGTTTCAATTCTCCTTCCACTCCCACACTTCTAACTGGTCACAGTGTCACCTGCACATGGTCCTGACTCAGTGGAATGCAATGATACATTTTATAAAACAGTATATCCCTGCTCAAAATAATGTCATGACTAAAGCTATCCAGCACCCTATGAGTCATGTAGGTTGTTTTTGTTTTACCTATGGATCATTATGTGGAATATAATAATGCTGTATTAGTATCAAATAAATACAATGTAATGTAATACATTTCTGACTGGATTTTATTCTGTACTGCCAAAAATAAATCAAAATTTATTAGGGCCTTGTGAAATAAATATAATTTTATGGTGATAGGTTAATAATTTTCATTAAAAAGTTGATCTATGTGTCATGGGGCTTCATCACTCTCTTACAGTACCCTGGTGCGTACCTGCCAGTGGTGGTGAGGACTATGATGGCTCCAGCACAGCATTTAAAGGAGGACTCCACCGCTCCGATGGCCGTGACCTCTGTGGGGTCAGAGGACAGAGGAGTCAGACGACGCAGCTCCTCAAACAGCTGCTGGTGGAAAATGGCCGCTTCTGCCTCCCTGCAGATCTGAAACAGAGAGAGAGTTATAAGTCAGATGTAACCAGATGGACATCATACACACACACACACACACACACACACACACACACACACACACACACACACACACACACACACACACACACACACCGAGTGCATCATGGCCACTGCCTCCACAGGAAACTGTCCCTTGGCAGTCTCCCCAGATAACATTACACAGTCGGCTCCATCCAGCACGGCGTTGGCCACGTCACTGCTCTCTGCTCGAGTTGGCCGTGGGTGGGCCACCATGCTCTCCAGCATCTGCAGACACACAAACACACAGAAAATACATTAGACTCACATTAGCCCTTTGACCACAACCAGAATTGCTCCATCAGAGACAATAATGTGATTAAATCATTACTGTAAGATAAAATACTGTACATTTACAGACTTTAGAGAATCAGAGAGAGGTAATAATTGAGTGGATTAAGCACTGTGGTGACAAAACAGAAAATGTAGCATTACACAGACCAGTGTAACTTCCTGTGATCATAACTGGAAGTCGAGGACACAGGATTATGGGTCAATAAATGAGGCAGACAGTTGGAATCTGCTTTCTCTGCCTTGGAGCATTTCTTCTAAGACTATATTTCTGAAGCGATTACAAAGCTGTAGCTACATACACTAAATGCAGATTATTGCATGCATGTGGGTGGTGTTTGTGGGCTCAGGTCTTGAGTAGAAAACCTGCTATAACGCTGTCACTCTGAGTCAAGAGATGTAGCATAAACAAATACAGCAATGTGACTCAACATGGCTGCAGGAGTGTGCACGTCTGTGTGCCTGTGTGTTTTAGGGGAAAGTGTGAAACAGCAGCAGTGTGTGTCTTTGAAGAAGAATTTACTGGACAAGTGAGTGTGTGTTTGTGTGAGTGCATTATGTGTTTAGTGAATTTAGTTAGTGTGTTGTTTGGTAGAGTTTAAACAGATAACTCTGGGTCACTTGTTCTTTTTTCAAATATAAGACTGATCATGTGGGCGGTTTTAGAACTTTCAGATTTGTCCAAATTTCTCCCAAATTCAGGACTCAAAATAAAACATAGAACTGCTTTATGGGTTGTCAAATATATATACTATGTGGACTAAATATCAGTACATATTACATCTACAGTTTGTAGGACCTTCCCACTGACTTGAAATATCATCAAGATAATAATCTTAATGTCAGCTGTTGTTGATAAATAGTGGCGGTTAAAGAAACCAAATGAATCCTTGGGGTCTAAAATGATTATTATAGTAAGAACTTGACAGATATGTCAAAAATTTGGAACATTTAAAACAATTCCTCAAAACTGAGGAAAAATGAGGAAAAGCAAACCACAAAGCTGTGAATTTTGTAGGATGACAAGACAAAATAAAAATAACGGCCAAAATTAAATTGTGACATTTGTCATTTCGTATCCCAGTCAGCTGTTGTCAATAAAACACCTGGATTGGATTTGTCTGATATGATTTGTCAGTTGATTTTCCCAATTTTATTGATGACGTAAGTGTTATTCATTGGAAGAATTTGATTAATGAATGCTAAAAAAGACACAACATGATACAAACAATGTAATAATGCAGAAGACTAAGACTAAGAGCTAATGGCATAAAAATTTTACATGATTAAAACAACTTAATTGTGACTGTAAGGGTCAATAAAAATGCCAATATCACAATTCATGGAAATTTGGTCCTGACGAAATTACAATTTTGTCTATGATTTAGAGCTGAAAACATTTGGGAGCACTGAATTCATTAATACAGGTTAATCAGCTTAAAAAAAAAATAAAGTATGACTTATTTTAAGATTAAAAAGCTATCAAACATCCTCTAAGCAAACTTTCCCCATTATAACCATTGGATGATTGTGCAAACAGTGACAAAAACTGACAAAAAGGAGAAAACACAGGTCATAATGTGATCTGTTTGAAGATGAATAATACTGTAAAAAAATTAAGATGAGAGGAAACAGTTTTTTTTTAATTGTTACTGTTGGAATGAACTGAGTTGAGAGGTTTCAAGTGGTGAAATAATCAGCCATAATATTATTTTTTCCAGAATTAATCACTGAAATGTTTTCAAAATAGGCATGAAATAGCCAGTTTCGTACAAATTATATTTAGACATGTATCTGAAGCAGCAGTATTTAGATCTAAGTTCTATCTGTGTTGGTTTTGCTCAAGCATAACAGAATGTCTCTTGCAGCTATAACACATTATGTTAAATGATACAATAAATGAGCCATTAGATGCTGTTCTGTGTGGGACTATTTCTTGGCAGTGACATTTTAGGATTTACACTTGTTGCCTGGAAACCAGTCGTGACATTATGAAGAAAACACCAAGAGTCACACCTTTATTTTACCAATTCATTTGAGCTGGAGTCCTTTAACAGGCTAAATAATATTTGTACTGTTGAACGAGTCAACACAGAGACTCAGTCACTGCTCAGTGAGTCTTAAACACTGAATAGTTTACAAGAAATGAGTCATAAAGAGATTTTGACTTATGTTAACTATTGTTCTGCTTCATCTTTGACTACTTGGATTCACACAGTAGAAATTTTAGTAAAATGTGATTGTTTTTATTTCTTGTAAAAGGTAGTCTACATATCACACAAACTACTGTTTATGGTTTCTGAGTACATTACTGCTTTAATTTATTTTGAATAGACACACTCAGGATATGTAACTTTGATAAATGTATTATTCACTCAACTCATTTTCCTACATAGAGAAGTGAGTATAAATTTACTAAGCAATCTTATGTCTCAAAATCAAGTTAAAAAATGGAAACGCATAAAAAAATATCACCTGAAAAATAAAAACAGAATATGCACATTGGATGAAGATTGAGAAATAGCTAAAAATACAAATAAACAAACTTTGCAAACAAGGGGAGAATGTATCCTCTTGCTCATTAAATATTATTTAAGTAGGCTTAGTTTCAATGAATTGAGGAGTTGGGAGGTTTATTGAGTAATTTATTGAAAAAATATTGAGTTATATTGAGTTTTCTAGTTCAAACCCTGTGTCATACAGGATAAACAAAAGGCAGGGTCATCAAATTAATATAGCTAAAAATATATGCAAAAATACATGCATGTGTTTGCGGTGTATATCTATGAAAACTAGCTGTAAAGAATAAAGAAAAAGAATAAGTGTTGTCCATTCTTTCATCAATTGCCATAGATTTACATAATTAATTACCAATGTAAATTAATGTTCTTTGGTGTGAGCCTGCACATCATAACTGAGATGATTTTGTTTAATCGTATGTACCTGCAGACGTAGTGTTCTTTTACTACACTATTTAATCAGAATCACTTTGTATTCAATGAAATTTTCTGTGCAAGTGAACTGTTGCATTGTTAGACCATAACAAAAGCACTTGCCAAAAAATAACCCTATAATTATAAATCTGTGAAGTGTAAAATGTGAACATAAGGGCAGAAATATTAAATTAATCCCATCAGCATGTGATAATACTTTATTTCCTTTAATTTTTATAATGAAACTGTTGAATAGCAGTGATTGGCTACCATAGAACAAGAATCTGCCTTTTAATCTCTGTATTTTTGAAAGATGAAGGTGATCACCCACTCACTGTTAAACTGTAATTAATTTGTGGATCATGGATGTATCTGCACTTTTACACATCTATATTATAAAAGCCAAATGGCCTCTGTGTGCGTGCGTGTATGTGTGTCTGGGGATTCACAAAAAATCCAGAAAGAGCTGACTGCTGCAGTTTGGCATACTTATCTATTTTTGGTCGAAACAGGCTAGAGAAAATAGCAGGTTGATAGGACCAATATTTTGAGAGATATTAGCGATTTTAAAATACAACAGCCTTACAATTACGTTGCTATACCCAGAAAGTTTTGGCGGTAACTGCTGGTCAAATGCGGTACAAGATGCATTAAACTGGTAGTGAGAAATTTGCGCAGAATTACAAATGAACTCAGATTTTGAGTTTCCTTCATTTCAGGCTAGATATATTCAAAGTTTGCACTAAACATACATTCTGGAGCAGGAAATTAAATGCTAACAAAGAATATGATGGATAGAGGTTTGATAGATGCCAAACCAATAGCAAAACGCACCACTCCAACACATAAAAGAAAATATATTCAGTGTTTTTCCAGCCAAAACGATGAGAGACATGCTAATCACTATATTCCCGCAGGGGGGGATAATAATGGTTAAAAATTACCAGAGAAAACACTCTGATCCTAAAATCTTCATCAAGTCATCTGACAAATGTAGCTGTCATTTTAGTGTAGCTGGATCCAAATAACAACAAGCTGACTACTGTTTGTCTCTGACCTGTGTGGCACAGATGACAGGCTTTCCAGCGGAGTTACAGCGGCCAATCATCATCTTCTGGGCGATGAAAACTTTCTCCGCTGGGATCTCAATCCCGAGGTCGCCCCTGGCAACCATCACTCCGTCGCTCTCAGCCAAGATTTCTTCAAAACTGACACACAGATTAAAGAGGATGAGGAGGCGAAGGATTGAGTGTTCAGGATAAAAAGAGGGGGTTGGAGAAGAATACAAAAGAAGTGGAGAGCAGAGGTAGAGGAGACAAAATGAGGATTGTTGAAGTGTTTTTAGTAGTGTAGATAGTTCACTACCAAGCATCATGAAACTTTTACAAATACAAAATACCATGTCATCTGGAAATAGTCCAAATAAATGAGGGATGTAAATGAGGATACATTTGAAAATAACTGCAGTAAATACATAATCATAACATAACATAGCATAGCATAGCATAGCATGACATGAC
Organism: Fowleria isostigma; assembly: GCA_029814645.1. Taxonomy (NCBI): domain Eukaryota; kingdom Metazoa; phylum Chordata; class Actinopteri; order Kurtiformes; family Apogonidae; genus Fowleria; species Fowleria isostigma. Next base: position 1,528 of record JAPTGZ010338015.1, on the reverse strand, counting down.
ATAACATAGCATGACATGACATGACATGACATGACATAACATAACATAATCAAGTAACATTTAATTTTTATGATCTGATCTCAAAGTTATAGCTATAATTAAACAATATCAGTGAACAGAAGAGAAGCAGCTGAAGTAACAGAGGCCAGTGACACAAGCTGTGTCACATCTATTAAGTGGCATTTATAAATCATACTCTGCCTCACAGATTGCTTAAGCGGGAAGTGTAAAACTCAGAGCTGACATATGTCTATCCATCACTGACAGATGGCCGTTGGCAGGTTGCCATCAGCGGCCATCAGTGGTCGATTAATAAGTCCTGTCACAGCCTTGTTATCTAAGTCTGTTCTCGCCCCCTTCAGCTACTGTATCCCTCTACATAACTGTGCATAAGTGATTTTGTTCCAGTAGATTTTCCTCCAGAAGTCTGACTCACTTCTGTACTCCTTGACGGCTTTCCACCTTGCTGATAACTTTGATATCTCGTCCGTGCGCCCCCAGAGCTCGTCTCACATCTTTGACATCCTGGGCTGAGCGGATAAAACTGGCAAACACCATATCGATGCCCTGGGCCACCCCGAACCTCAAGTCGGCCTCATCACGATCACTGACCGCCCGCAATCCGACCAGGTCGCATCCAGGGAGGTTTACACCTTTGCGACTGCACAGAACTCCACCGGCCTCCACCACCGTGTCCACCCAGTTAGAACCTGAGCAGGAACCACATGTCAGTATCACTACTCTCTCATTTCCTAAAGATTTACTGCAGTCAACTTGAATATAATACCCATGTCTAGGACTTTGAGTGCAATAAGTCCATCATCAATGTAGATCTTGCCACCCTTCTTGAGGACTTTGGGCAGGTTGGGGTAGTCCACCCAGACCTGTTTCCCATCTGTGTTGTCTTTCTCACTCTCTGCTGTCACCACGCGGACTGGGTCGCCCTTCACCAGCTCCACCTCCTCCTCCACCTTCTAAAAAATACACAAACACAGCACACAAACTGTTACAGACCTCACTCACGACCTCTAAAAAAGTAAGAGAGCAGTTCAAATAAATTCCAATGAAAATGTCTGAAAAGTGGAGTTTGGATAGAGTGCAGTGAAACCAAGTGGTGCTGCCTGTGCTTTTGCATCAGCAACAACATGATGCATCCAACTGTAATGCGAAAGACTGATGGAGAGTATGCAAAACTTAAACCCATAGTTCAGTCTAAGCTGTCCTAGGAGTGATAATGCAGGGGGAAATACAGTGTACTGAGTCCTATCATCTCTTTCTGGTATCATATACCACTTTCTGTCCATACCTTTACTGTGCAGTATTTAGTCTATTTTTGGTCTGTTCATCACTATTCACCCGGAGTCCCTTTCTCCACTCCCCTTTGGGGGAGTGACTACTGTTTCAGCTCTAACCGCCCGAGGCCCAGTGACGACGGGACCAGATGTGACACTTCCAGGCCCGGACCTGACCTGTGACCCCTGGAGAACCTTCACCCTCACCGATCTGGATGGACCCCCCCATCTGTATA
>JAPTGZ010338003.1:0-11887 GCA_029814645.1 Fowleria isostigma | reverse complement strand
GACTCTAACATCAGGAAGTCTAGGTTTTTATAGTGAGTGAGGTCCATCAAACCCCACTGGTTCCATTGCTCAGACATTGATGATGTAATGTCCTAATTCATTGGTCCAAGTGTCCTAACATTGATGACTCATGTTGTATGACGGGGTTCACCATTGGTCCAGGTACCTAAACAATATTAGGTAAGCGTTTGGTGACACTCCTTCTCCTGACTCATGTCCGGCTACATGAACTGTAATATCTCCAGGAATGACGCCAGCAGTGGCATCTCGTCACAGTATCAAAGAACAGAATAGTTGATCTTCAGGAGATGGACTTTGTGAACCAACCTTCTTACTGGACATAGACTAAAAATTACTCTAACATTTTTCTATTTGAAATATAATTTATGTGATTGTGATTGAGTGATCTATTCTGAACGTGCAATAAAATGAACATATATGTGAACAAGTAAAACATGCAAATGAAACTATTGTGCTGTTCCATTTAAATGCCTGGGGGGGGCACTACATAACACATTATAAAGACTTTTCATGAAAGGAGTGTCACATTATATATAAAATGTCATGATTCTATTTAATCAGTTTAAAAAATCCTTTGGCTGGATCTAGTGTTGTCATTGGATTTTAACTCACAAATGGCAATATTAGGATCTATCTTCAGAGTTGGATTATGACTATAAGCCTTCTGGGTAATTGGGTGATTCTCTTTTTGCGGCAATATTTTATGTCCTCATGTTTCACTTACTTGGATTTTTTAACCTCATGTTGGAATACACACACACACACACATGAAGTTAATATTAATTTATTAGAACAGTAATTATTGCTCTCTCTTTAGAAGTTCAGACCTAACAGGGTGGATTTTTTTTTTTTAATCTAATTTAGCTGTAGCTCTTTAACTGATCAACATTTATCTATTTAACCTTCAATAGATTAACACACCTTTAATAACTAAATTAATGTATATATGTATTTGTTCTACTAAATTAATGTTTCCCATAATTGATCATAACAGGGTGGAACTTTAAGAGTTACCCATACAAGTGGAATATGTTTAAGATCAAAAAAAGTAAGGTGAGAGTGACAGTTGAAGCTTATCTCAGTTGTCATGATCGAATTCCCACCAAAATTAAATGATGTCACTTCCAAAAAATGGCTTTTTTGGAAAAGTAGTTTTTTTTAAGGCAATTAAGCACATCATAACAGGGTTGAAAATTACTACTGGGAGATGTACAATATAAAGAAAAAAATAAGAAATACAGCTTGACCAGATTCAATTGCATCATAAAATAAAGTTTAGTCTATTTGATCAAATTATTTAAAAAAAAAAAGAAGTTTTATAATTTCATATTTTGCATTTTCATATACTTCTGGAGGAAGTTGATTACATGGCACTCTGGGGCACAATGAAAGTGAGTGTGTGTGTGTGTAACCAAAAAGGTGTGTATTATACAAAATAATACACTGAACAAAAATATAAATGCAACACTTTTGTTTTTGCTCCCATTTTTTACGAGATGAACTCAAAGATCTAAAACATTTTCTACATACACACATTTCAGAGTGGCCTTTTATTGTGGCCAGTCTAAGGCACATCTGTGCAATAATCATGCTGTCTAATCAGCATCTTGATATGCCACACCTATGAGGTGGGATGGATTATCTCGGCAAAGGAGAATGCTCACTATCACAGATTTAGACAGATTTGTGAACAATATTTGAGAGAAATGGTTATTTTGTGTATGTAGGAAATATTTTAGATCTTTGAGTTCATCTCATAAGAAAATGGGAGCAAAAACAAAAGTGTTGCGTTTATATTTTTGTTCAGTGTATTTGCATTTCAGTTATGATTAAATGATGACAAACACATAATTAAAAAATGACTTTGCTGTAAATATTTGGCACATTTTAGAAAACAATCAGGGTAAGTGAAACATGTGGTCATGAATGTTGCCACAAAAAGAGAATCACCCGTATGTTACATTTCTCACAATCTTTAAAGCACAGACTATTTTCCAAGCATCACTTGTAGGTGGTTAATGATATCACGCAAGTAAAAATGAGGAACATTTCAAACCTCATATGCTACCTGTGTATATAAGCTACAGAAGTTGCTTGCTATGTACATGACAGTAAACTGTCAAGAGGAAGCTGATTACTTCTCTTTAGCTCTGCGCTTATCAGGGCAATGTGCTCAGCTGCAGTTGTCAGATTACCAAAAATCACTGAGCTGGGATGTGTGTACATTCCAGATCTTTGCTGAAAAGCAGTCTCTTGGCTTAATGGGGCAGCATAGTCTGTATGAGGATCAGATAAACAAGAGCCTGCAACACAGTGAGAGTTTGCATGTGAACGTGTGAAGCCTCTGTCTCCTGTGTATCTGTTTTACCTGGAGCTTAGCTGGCAGAGGGACTGGAGGGAGGTGGAGGTCATGTAGCTGAGGGCAGCATTGTAGCACAGCAGCAGGAAGGTCAACACCTCAAACCTAAACAGCACAAACACAACCTTAATATCGCATATGTTCACTACAACTACGTCAAACAATATCCTACAGAACTGATTCTGACAAATAAAGATATGCATCTAAAGCTAAAAAATAACATGAAGAGTTCGAAAGATTTTAAAAGAAAACCGTTGGTGAAATAATAAAGCATTGGAAGATCTTTTATTGTGACCACTCTTAATTTGGCTTAAGAACTGAACCATGTGGTGGTTTACATGTTCTTCCTGTGTTTGTGTGGGTTCTTCCTGGTATTCCAGCTTCCCCCACCATCAAAGACACACACTGATAGGTTAATTTGTCAATCTAAGTCACCCGTAGGTGAATGGTTGTTCATCTGTGTATGCACAGTTCTGGAAAAAATTATTAGACCACCTGATGTTTTCTTCAATTTCCTGTTCATTTTAATGCCTGGTACAACTAAACGTACATTTGTTTGGACAAATATAATGATAACAACAAAAAAAATAACTCATAAGAGTTTAATTCCAGAGCTGATATCCATCCATTTTCCATGGTTTTCTAGATAATAACCAAAATCCCATAAGTTCTTACATCAGTATTTATGGCATTGTACTGATAAAAACAGTGCTTTTAGACATTCCATGTTTTCTTTTCTGTCTGTTTTAGTCACATGATACACACAGGAGTTAGTACTTGATTGTATAACCATTGTTTTTAATGAATTTTGATGATCTAATAATTTTTTACATGACTGTATATGAGGGGCTTCAAAAAGTTTGTGGAAAATGGGCACTTGTGGAAAAAAAGTGGTTTAGAAAATGAATGAATGATGGTAGCATTAAATGAAAAAAATAACAGCGCTGTGCAACCTTTCCTACAGCAGTGATATCGATTTTTTAATGATTATCAGTGTAATTCCAACGCTATAATCAGTATGTATATGTTGCATTATGAGCTGTTTGTAGCATTAATTTGACACCTCTAGTAAGTAAAGCAGGGTACACCCTTGAAGATAATTGGGCTGTTTTTGTCCCGATTTTCCCCCCTTCCCAACCATGCCATGTTTTAAATGTATCCCCCTTCGAACATACTTGATTCAAATGATAAACCTATCATCCAGCTCTGCAGAGGCCTGATAATAACTGTCACATATGCTGGAGGAGGGAAACCTCTAAAACATGTGGGTTAGTAGCTCTCGAGGACTGGGTTGGTGACCCATGCTTTAGAGTCGGTCAGTACAAACGCTTCAATTAGCACACTTTAACCCTCTGGAGTTTGTGCACTATGGTTTTCTGCCACAGAGAAAATATGTGTGTAAAATAAGTCAAGATGAGTTAAGACATTCTTCTCATGTCATGACTGCAGAAATGAACAAGTGCCAAATTCAGAGAAGTCTAATCAGGTACTTTTTAAAAGAGAACACACTGAAAACTAGATCAGGGAGAATGATTCTGAGTAGAATAGACTCATTAGAGTAACTCATGGAGCTGCTGATGGGTGCAGAGTTTTTATTCAAATAACAAAACATCCATTTTCCCACCTGAGCCTTACTGACAACATGAAAAAACCCTGTAAACAATGGGTTTCATCGAATTTATTCAAGAAAAACTAAAAACTCCATAACTTCAAATTACGGTGCTTGACAATAGCCTTGGGGAGCAGGTGTAAGCTCTACTGCGTTAGACTACTGCCTTGCTGTATGTGTGTTTCTATTCTGATTATTGGCTCTTGGCTGGTGGTTGTTGCCAGGTTTAATCAGGCTACCTGGCAGCAGCTTCCTGGACAGCCTTCTGAAAAAGGAGCACAGTCTCACCCTGTTGCTATATCACCATTCACACCCAGGAGAGCAGTGACGTAGGTGCGTTCATTCAACGTCTTACCTGTTCTGTGCTGTAAAGGTTTCTCTCTGGAGGTGTGGCCCGCTGTACACCACCCTGCTCAGCCCGTGATTGGCCAAAGCTCCTTCTGTCAGGGCCATGGAGCCGATAGCTGAAGGCTAGAGAGTGGGGGAAGAGGGGCTTTAACTCGTTATTTCTGTAAATGCAAATAAAGACTTAAAACGAGTGTGTAAAATGTCTCACCTCATGATACACTGAGGGTTTAGAAAGTGAAGGGACAGTAAAAGATAATACTTTACTTTGTCCATCTTTATCGACTATTTCCTGTGAAAAAGAAAGACAGGAAGAGAAAAAAAAATGTCTCTGTGAGTGAGGGAAAAAAAATCCTGCATGCCCTAAACCTATAAAAGGCATGTATGTGTTTATCTCTTCTAGCACACTCATCTGCGATGTGTGGGTGTTTGTGTGTGGACCTCAGGGTCTTGGTTTCCCCATTCAGTCTGTTGGTGTGTCTTCGCCTGCTTATTTGTATGTCATTATAAACACACATACAGAGACCCCAGGGTTTTGCTGTCCCCTACATGCATGCTAACGTCAAATAGATTAATGGGAGCCAGCCAGACTGTTGAGTGACAGCTGACCTAGTCTGCTATTCAGAGAGGAAGTTAAGAGATGCTGCACTTTGCTGATAAACAATCAAGAGAAAAGGATGAAAATGGGATTCGGTGATCATAACCATTACAGGCTGAGGGAAGTTAAGAGGCGTATCCAAAGAGTCTATCTATATTGAATATTTGATAGTTTCAGTGTTGGGAGGGTTACTTTTGAAATGTATTCTGTTACAGATTATAGAGTATATGATCAAAAAAGTAATCTGTACAGTAATCTGTTATATTAGTTAATCTGAGTATTGTAATGTGAATACTTGGATTACTTTTACATTTTCTTGAATTGTAATACTTTATGTATGAATGTAGTAAATCGCACCATACTTTCTACATTGTAAACAGAATGATTGTTGTGTGTTCCGTTTCAGAGCTGAATGAATGTATTATGTCTAAGCCTCATAAGCAGTAAATGAACGTGTGATGTACTAGTACAACACAAAACATGTTGGTGTTTTGTCTGGTTATAGAAAAAGAGACAAGAAAAAAGTCCCAATATTAAAATATTCACATCGGTATTCTTCTTGTTGCACTGCACAGTAATATTGCGTTCTCCTTCCTTATCTCTCTTTAATGTGAAGTACTGCTTGTATTTCCAAGCAAGGTATGCGTTTTTCTTGTCCTGGCTCCACCTCCAACTCTGACTCCACCTCCATCATCTTGACCTAGACTTGACAGACTGACTTGTTCCAACAACTTGCACTCAACACTAATCATCTGAGTATTTGCGTTGCATATTGTATCAAGAAATTATGAGAAATGCATGGGAATCTGGATTTGTAAAATGATAGAAAATAACAGAAAGTAATCCATTGATTTTTAAAAATGTAATTGTATTCTGATTACCAGGTATTAAAATTGTGACTGTAACAGAAAAGTTACTCATATTTTGTATTCTAAATATGTAATCCTGTTACATGTATTCCGTTATTCCCCAACACTGGCTAGTTTCCATTCCTCTGTTTAACCCATATTTACTTTTGCTCTTCATGTTGTCAAACAAAAAAAAAACGCACTACAATATACTTTCACACTACATGAAACGAATTTCACAAACATTTGTGTGATCACGTGCTAGGGCTGAGGTGTATTTTTTCATGACTGCTTGACTGTTCTAAAAGAAGTGTCTTCTTTAAAAGCTCAGCTGTGATCTAAAAATGTAACAGTGCCTTTATGCTCTCCCCTACCAGGTTGTAAATGCCCAACAGCAGGGCCTCGATGCAGCCAGAGGTGTGTGGGTCCCTGGCTGCGCTGACGGACAGGAGGCTCCACAGGAGCTCTGGCAGGAACTGTAGCGTGAAACGCTGCAGCTGCGGCTCACCGCTCCGGTAGAACTCAAACAACTGGTGGCACACTGGCTCCAGCAACTGCAGAGGACAACACAACCAAAAACATGATGACAAAGACAGTTACATCAGCCTGCAAAGAACAGCCAATGACAAGTATCGTGCCTGTGATGAAATCGTTGTTACATTTGGCATTTCCTCTTTCTGAGTACTGTCAAGACGAGGTAACTACTTTCTGGAGATATTAGGATATGTAAGCCAGCAGAATGAGAGGAATGATGAATAACCATGACTTAATTGTGGGGTAGAGGTGCTTGGTCTCATTTTTAGGATTTGAATAAAATATTAACATAAACCAAGTATTTGAAGTACAAAGTGTTGGTGTCCATACATCACTGTAGTTCTCTCTGATGACTTTGTAAAGGGCAGGGACCAGGGAACCTTTGTCCTTCAACGAGGCAGCGTAGGTGGATACAGCACTGTCAGGGAGGGTCTGAAACACGTATACAAACAGGTAAAAAAATAAGATAAAAGTAACAGATTTGGGACTTTTCAATATCATTGAGTGAAGTGTAACACTTATTTCAAGCAAAAGTACTATTCAGTCCCTAGAAAGTATTAGACCAGTACAAGACGACAGGGTTCATTACCATTTTGTCCAATGACGTTGTGACTATAAAATATGTTATCATGTCTTTTTATACCACAACTAAATTACTATTTTATATTCATTCAACAGTCTACAAAAAGACACAGAAAAGATAAGGAAACAAAGCTTTAGTTTGCATCATAGTGTTATGGTGATGTCAGATGGATTCAAACAGTGGTTAGATGCAACTTGAGAGCACAGACCAGGACTTAACAGACATGTAGCTAATGGGCTGAGACTGGCCAGTGTCTGTAATGTACAGTGGTGGAGAAAGGTTTTGGGACCCTTTATGCATTTGTAATATGTACTGCATTAAAAATCCCTCTTAATCATTGAACTCTGTTAAGCATCATTCCATTCTCTAAACCAGGGGTGCCAAACTCATTTTAGTTCAGTAAGCGTTTAGTTAGTGTCTGTCTGATGCAGTCATACATTTTGAAACACAAAATATATTTTTCTGCAAATATTTCACAATAATATTTGAGACTGTGTAAAGTTTTACAAGTGTCCGAAAACTTTTGTCCATTACTGTGCGTAACAGTAAAAGAGCTAAACAAGACTAAACCTTGGTAAATGTCACATTAGCTGGTTCGTCTTCTGTTTTACAGGACCTCTGCAGTCCTGTCTCACTAACATACAAGTTGAAAACCCAGAAAAGTTGCTGTGCACTGCATAAACAGACTGTTAGTGAGCATGGATTCAGTTGGTTATGGTTAGACAGAGGCTGTCTTGGATCATGCATGAAACATACTCTCATATGCACCTAGAATTCTATCAGTATGCATTACATTATTATGGACAAAGACACAAACATCAGGGTTTGTCCTTCCTACTCACTGCTGCTAGAAACAAGGGAAACACATTTAAATGTAATATGAGACAGTAGTCGCACAAACTCATAGAAACGACCATCTGAATATTCAAGAATACTCATCCGTATTTATTTCCCATCGACTGTTTAATTATATTTGTTTCATTTAAACTTCCAGTGAAGTTTCTTCATAAAATCTGCCACTCCAAATAAAGGTTATAGTGAGATTCAAATCAGGGAACATGGTTTGAAGCAGCACCTGTATCATTTGAACTGCCTTTATACAGTTGCGAAAAAAATTATTAGACCATCAAAAGTCATCAGAAACAATGGTCATGCAATCAAGTACTAACTCCTGTGTGAATCATGTGACTAAAACTGACAGAAAAGAAAACATGGAATGAATAAAAGTACTGTTTTTGTCAGTACAGTGAAATAGCTATTGATGTAACTTATGTAATTTTGGTTATTATCAAGAAAACCACGGAAAATGGATAGATGTCAGCTCTGAAATTAAACTCTTATGAGAAATTTTTGTTGTTATCATTAGATTTATCCGAACAAAGGTACCTTTAGTTGTACCAGGCATTAAAATGAACAAGAAATTGAAGAAAACAGGGTGGTCTAATAATGTTTTCCACGACTGAGGATATGCTATGGTGTTCCTCTGATTTTAATCCAAACTCAAATCCAATCACTTCTAATTAATATGAAAATAATACAATTTTAATCCAGCTTTATAATAGGGGTGTGTGTGATATGATGATATTAGATATTGTGAAGGGAAAGAATGTATTGATGATCCGACAAAGCAGATACATCATGGAATCGTCTATGATATGATGTAGTCAGAGCAACAGAGTATTCAACGGCTCTGGATGTAGTACTACGCTGACGTACAAACACATCACATTGGTTCACGCCCATGTCACATGGATTTCATGTTGTGTAGCGGAAGCCAAGGCTGACAGTGAAACAGATGAGTTGCCTCCTGCAAAGAACTCTACTTCCATTGCATGGAATTGGTTTGGTGGAGTTTCCCCAAACGACCAAGTGCCAACAACTGCAATTTGAAAAATTTGCAGGTACAGTTCACACGTTGGATGGCAACACGACAAACCTGTTCCATTACTATCTCTTACTCTGTTTAACTGGCAATATGTCATCCTGTCTCCCCTATGTTGTGAATATCTGTTCCCGGTGACATACTGCTCCAAATTTCGTTGCTCTAAAATATGTGCAATGACAATAAAGGCTTTCTGATTACCTGGCAACGTGATATTATGACTCACGTAAACATACACATCACTTTAGTTAGCGTGTCATCTGTATGCATTATAAGCTTTTCGCATATATGTTCATGCCGTTATTAGCCCATGTCCAACCTGAACTGATGCAACAGGGTTAAACTAGGGCTGGAGGAAAAAAAATGATAATCAATTTCATCGAAAAAATCTAATTTTAACCGAGTTTTATTTTTAGAAAATCGATTTTCTTATCACACAAAAATATAGGTGTTTTGAATTTGCCAACAACACATCCCTCTGGGTTCCCATACTTCTATGAGGTCGAACCCTCCCTCGCCTTCCCCCACATGAATCAGAATCATAACAACAACATGGCAGAGGTAGAACAGCTCAGTCACAACAACGGTTCTACCACTTCAGTCGTTTAGAATTGGTTTGGATTTGCGGCATCAGATACGGAATAAGTAACTTTGTTGAAACCAATGACTGCCTTTGCTTTTTTCTTAAGGTCTGTCTCAATGTCCTCAAACTGTGAACAATAAAGTTAATGTCTTTTCACTATATTTGCAGTCTGCATTTATGTTTTCTTTTGTTTTTTTTTTAAAAAGGGGATTGAAAATCTAATCGGAAATCAAGTTTTTCATTAAAAAAATGTTTTTTTAGGCCTTATCGCCTAGCCCCAAGTTAAACAAAAGCTGACAACTTTAACACATCTAGTAAAGGCACTCTTTACGAGAAGAGTATCAAACAGTAGAAAGAGGTAATGGAAGCAGTGACTTTTACCTGGCAAAATAATATGCAAATTAGTCTCAAAGATCAATGTAACGAATCGAGATTGTGATTTAATTTTTTAAAAAAATCATGATATAATTGCCAACTCCTACTTTATGATAAATCTCTTTCAAAAGTAAAAAGACTGAATTCTTAAACCATTAATGTCTGTAATTCTAATTTTAAAGGTCTGAAATTCAGATTATTGGATTTTAGACTCAGCCAGTCCAACTGTTGCAGCTGCATTAAGAGGTCAAAGTTACCACGAGCAGACAAAGCCCTAATCAACGCGTCTTTTCAGCTGTTGTTGCAGTCACGAAGCAGTGGCAGAAAAAAATAAAAACAAACACTACAAGTGTGTGTAATAAGAGGCACGTGTACAACATAGTGATCATGTCTGAGTGCTTTACACACAAACATTACATGAGCACCTTAAATTCTGACAGCCATTCCTCCACCACTCCTTGGTCCATCGCCAACATGTTCCCTCATCTGCAGTGGAGTCACCTCTACCTACAAGAGAAAAAAAAATACTGTTAAAAAAAACAAAACACACACTGCAACATTACTGACACACAAAAAACATGCGGGGCATCTTCACATATACACACACACAGAATTAGGATGAATAAAGACATGTTGTTTGCAAGTCTTCATTAATTAGTATTATGATGAACATATTCTAATATAAAACCAGTGATTAACAGTGACTGTACACACTCCAGGAGTCAATTTAATACTCTGGCACCCACGAAAAAAGTCTTTCCTCTCCACTAATATTCCTCTCATTGCTCTCCAGAATCTCACACCACTGCAGAATGTACCGAATCTATTCTCAACTCAGAAAAAAAAAGGAAAAAATAAATCACCCACACAAGAGAAGCCTGGCTGGATCCTCTGCTACAAAGCAGAATTTAGCTCCACCATGCTTTCTGCACAGGCTGTACATGGTGGAAAGTGTTCCAACGGTAACAGACGGGAAAAGACGCTTACCTGCTTCAGCTAACAGCTATTCACGGCGAAACGAATGCAACACTCCCTCCATCTCTGCCTCCATCCATCTGCTAATTCTTACTCGCTCTTGCAATCACTCACAGCATTTCCACAGTCTGCGTCCTAACTCCTCTCTTCCACTGAACTTGCATGTAGCTCCTTTTCCTGTTAAAGCTCCAGTGTCACGTCTTACCCCGTCCTCTTTTGCTTATTCCGTCTAATGTGTTGCCTTTCTCTCTCGCTGTCATTTCACTTCCCTCTCTCCCTCTCTTTCTCTGCTTTCATAAAGCATCTAGCGGTTCCGATGTGACGCTTCTGGGAATAAACGTGATAGAAATACAGAAATATGACTGAATAACTACACGACATATAACTAAATTGCTGATTTTTTTTTTAGAACTTTATCATTTCATAATATTTTTGATTTTTTTTGGATCACTGATTACACGAGTCTCCTCCCTCCTCCAGGTGATACCCACATAAATACAAAGACATACCAGAACATTAACATTTCTGAAGACAAAGCATTAAAATGTAAAAGAACAGCTGCAGTTATCCAGTAAAATGGACTGAGATATGTGCCACCAGAAACTGAATTTGAATCATTTATATTTGAATTTCAATGGCTAAACTTGAATAATTGCATTAAAAACAGAATTTGAATCACATTTGTATTGTTTAATTCGAATCATTGCATTGAAAAACTGGATCTGAATAGTACAATTTGATATTGATATTGGAACTGAAGTCCAATAAACTTGAAACTGAATGTAAGATTATAAAATTGTATTCAGTTTCTCTGAAACTATATTTGATCTTCACTCTAAATTCAACTGTATGTATTTTCACATTCAGTTCTCACAATTCAAATTCAGTTTTGATTTTCTGTGACAGACATCCGCGTCTGTCTGTAAATTGAAACTGAGTTTTGAGAACTGAATTTGAAGAGGAGGATCTTGTCTCTGCTGTTTGCAGATGATGTGGTCCTCTTAGCGTCATCGAACAGTGGCCTCCAGCTCTCTCTGGGACAGTTCGCAGCTGAGTGTGAAGCACTGGGATGAAGATCAGCACCTCCAAGTCTGAGGTCATGGTTCTCAGCCGGAAAAGGGTAGAGTGCCCACTCCGGGTCGGGGAGGAGGTCCTGCCTCAAGTGGAGGAGTTCA
>JAPTGZ010337992.1:0-11890 GCA_029814645.1 Fowleria isostigma | reverse complement strand
TTTTTTAAATTTTATTTATGCACTGTTTTTTGTTTTGTTTTGGTGCTTTGTTGTTTTTTTTTGTATTTGTATTTATTTTTTTATTTGTTTCATATTAATCCTTTTTTTTTGTATTTCTGTTAGTTACTTTTTTTTGAAAAGCAATAAAAAGATATAAAAAAAAAAAAAAAAAAAATCCAAAGTTTTGTTCCTAATGAATGTGTTTTCTGACCATGACCCATTGATGTTCTGTGTTATTTGCAGAGATTTGAAACCAGAGAACATCCTTTTAGATGACAATGGTGAGTTATGAAGCTGTTCTGAGCTCATATTTCTGTCTATTGCACTGGACAGACTGCAGTTCATAGTCCACTACTTTTCCACCCAGTTCTTATTTAGAGTAGCATGTCGGTCTGATTTGCTGACAACGGCTGTTTTGTAGGACATATTCGTATTTCTGACCTGGGGCTGGCCATCAAAGTGCCTGAAGGAGAACTCATCAGAGGCAGGGTGGGGACAGTTGGCTACATGGGTAAGAAACGATATCGTCAACATTTTGGGTTGACCAGAGCATTAACCAGCTCGTAACCATAACGACCTGTTTCCTCTCTCTTTCTCATCTCTCCAGCCCCGGAGGTGATAAACAATGAAAAGTACGGAATGAGTCCTGATTGGTGGGGCCTGGGCTGCCTCGTTTACGAAATGACAGCCGGACGATCGCCATTCCGTGCGCGTAAAGAACGGGTGAAACGGGAGGAGGTGGAGAGGAGGGTGCAGGAGGAAGAGGAGGAATACAATGACAAGTTTACAGAGGACACAAAGGCCATCTGTAGAATGGTGAGTGTGGATGGAAGGATGTATGTTTGGAGAAAAAGACGAATGATGAATAATTAAATGGTCGGTGTCTACTTCTGCACTCGTCCAGCTGCTGACCAAAGACCCGAAGCAGAGGCTGGGGTGCCAGGCGGATGGGGCAGCGGGTGTCAAGGCCCACTCGTTCTTCAAAAATATCAACTTCAAGAGGCTGGAGGCTGGGATAGTGGAACCTCCATTTGTGCCTGATGTGAGTAGTTATTGAACTTTTATTTAATCTGGAAGTCCCTTGAGATAAAATCTTATTTTCGAGGGAGACCTGACCAAGAGGCGCATCAGTACAGTACAAATGAACAGAGAGATTATAAAACTTACATACAATTAAGACAACATGAAATAGCTAAGGACATTAAATAGATAAAAAACAGTTTAAGAATAGCGGTTACACTCCTCTGTTAGACAATTTGATAGCACAGATTTGAATTCACCCAAGGGAATAAAAAGCTGAAGCCCTAGTGTGTTTTGTAAATTGTTCCATGACCAAGGTCCAGCATAGGAAAAAGCTGTTTTACCGAGTTCTGTTTGGATTTTGGGAACTCTAAGGAGGAGCTGATGTGATGAGCGGGAGTTGTATCTGCTCCTGGATGGAGACAGTAGGTGACAGAGATATGGGGGTAGTTTGCGAGAACACACATATCTGAATAAATCAGTCCTACTTTCTGAAACTTGGTGTACTGAATAAGTACTTTTGTGTATGAAAGTAACATTTCTGCACTAATACTAACAGTATATCATGTTTCCCCCATTGAGGTGTTTTTAAAGACTGTCAGAGCATTGAAAACAGATTGCTGATTAATTGCCTGGTATCAGGGGTGACACAGTGGTGCAGTGGTTAGCCCTTGTACCTCACAGCAAGAAGGTCCTAGGTTCGATTCCAGCACTATGACTGGTGGGACCTTTCTGTGTGGAGTTTACATGTTCTCCCCGTGTCTGCGTGGGTTTTCTCCGGGTACTCCGGTGTCCTCCCACCATCCAAAGACATGCACTGATAAGTTAATAGGTTAATCTAAATTGTCCATAGGTGTGAATGTTTGTCTCTATATCTCAGCCCTGTGATGAACTGGCAAAATGTCCAGGGTGTACCCCGCCTTCGCCCTAAGTAGCTGGGATAGGCTCCATGCGACCCCCGTGACCCTAGTGAGGATAAAGCAGGTTCAGAAAATAAATGAATGCCTGATATCACTCTCCAACTCCTTAAAAAATGTTAAATTGACTATTATTACCATTAACTGTCTCCTTTGCCTTTATAAGAAACTGGATAACCACTAATTGGAACATCTGATTCAATACCTAAATCATAAGAATGTATAAATCTGTCATTTAACACTAAGCTCAGTGTAACCAACATTTATATCTGAAAAAGGTCATCGACAAAACTGCAAAAAATGTAGAGGTGGCAGCATTTTTTAGGCTATTATTAGCTATTACTTCCCCTAAAATGTCAAGTCTAACATGTTCAAGTTCTGAGAAATGTGTAATTTTCTTTAGGCCGTGTGTCATGTGGTTTCCTGTCAATGGCACCATAATATTACAAATTAAACATGTGGCTATTTCATTGCAATAAACTAAAATAACATGAATAAATGTAAAGGGAAAAAAAGGCTCTTCTGCAAAGATTTCTTTTTTTTTTATTTCAGCAGTAATATTTCGAGCAACATTGCTCTTCAAGATCATTTTGAGTTAGACCATATGATCAGTCATCTCACAAAGAGACAGTGGTTTTAGGAGGAAAAATAAGACAAAGCAATAATTATGACGCACAACATTATGGCTCGAGTAAATATTTACACAGGAGCTATACTGGTGAGCAGACTTTTTTTCTTGTTATACTTTTTTGTCATTGTCTGTATCCAGTAAAAATGCTTTCCTACAGCGATGAGAGTGTTTTGACCTGAATATATGTCATAAAGTGTGAATAAAACTATAAATCATTAATTCAGTTGTAAACATGATTTCTGGCTGAATAACGTCCAATAGATTTCCATCCATAGAAATAACTCCCATCATCCCACGTTACTTCAACACATCCATCAAATCATGTCTTTTGTTACAGTCTTGATTAAGAGACCCTGCACAAATACTGTGCATTGAGTCTTTTTGTTATTTCTGATCCAGTATATTGAAAAGATAATTGAGTTAGTTCAGAATGATTTTCAAGCACAGTGAACAAGACTCTATTTTTGTTAAAAATTTCTTTTCAAGATAACTACGTCTCATTTTTCCTTTCTGTCAACCCAGCCTCGGGCAGTGTACTGTAAGGACGTTTTGGACATAGAGCAGTTCTCCACAGTCAAGGGAGTAAATTTGGACCAAACTGACAATGACTTCTACTCCAAATTTGCTACAGGCAGTGTTTCCATCCCATGGCAGAATGAGGTAAGTGTGTGGACTTCGTATGACATTTTTAAATGCCCATTGCACTTTGTTGAAATACTGGAAGAACTCACTAAATAAAGTTCACTGAACCTCCTCTGCTTGTTTCTCCTCACTTTTACTTTTTCTTTTCATTTTTACATACTACTTTAAAGTTGTTGTTTTTTTGCTTTCAGAGGTGGAATTAACTAGGATACACAGGCTCATTCTTTGGACTTAAGTAGTGTTTTCACATATCTAAAAATCTACTTGAGTCTATTATATATGAATTGTTCTGCACAATATATTTTCAGTATAATTTTGTGTGATGGCTTTTATATACAGTCTTTCTTTTTGCTCTTCCTAAACTGATTTTTATTGTTTCTGTAACAGTGACAATACATCTCTATTCTATTGTATTCTATTGTGTCTTCCAAAGAAAAAAAATATTTCAACCTAAATGGATAAGACAATGTTACATCCTCCTATGGTGTATTTAAAGACCTGGCACAAAGTTAATGTTCTTTCTTTCTTTCTTTATTTGAAGATTTAATGGTTTGATGTCCTCAAATTATGCTATGACATGAAATTGTTTTGTGCTTTGAACACAAAAAACTGGTGCAAATGTTTGTCAGGTGGTAACTTATTACCTTTATACTTTAAGTATGTCTCAGAGTATTTTTTGTTTTACTTTTAATATGAGTAAAGAAGTTGAATCAGTATCTTGAGTACTTATCGATTCTTTGCCTCTGTAAAGTATTTGTTATCATTGGGTCTGAACGGTGCTATATAAACGCATGTGTCTTCCCACTCATCTTTTTTAGATGATAGAGACCGAGTGTTTCAGAGATTTGAATGTGTTCGGACCTCAAGGAACACGACCCCCAGATCTGGACTGGAATCAACCACCAGAGCCTCCCAGACGCAGCCTCCTGGACCGAATCTTCAGGAGGCATGTCAGTGAGCTTATAAATGTATAAACTCACACATACCATTAAACCCATACAAACTAACTCATACTGTTCTGTCTCTTCATTTCCAGCACCCAGAGGTGTCTATTTCCCACAGCCGAGTGCAGTCTTCCAGTGTAAACTCTGTGGACTCCATGTCCAACTCTGCCCCCTAGTGGCATGGCGACAGTGTGGACGTCACACACACACACACACTCACACACAAAGGGAAGGAACTCCAAGGGCTTCCCTGTTGCTGACGGGTTCACAGCTGGGCCTGAGCAGCAGCCGGAGACTGCCTGTAAAGCCTAATGGTCATCCCGGGGAGGGGGAGGGGGGTGACCAGGCCCTTAGACCCCGGGCATTTGTTGTGGGATGGTCATTGTTGCAGAGACGTTTGAAAATATTTGGACAAACTTTACTTACCCTCAGGATTGTCGGACTATAGAACAGAGCCACTGACGTGACAGAAAAGGATAGAAACAAGCTAATATTCAGGGGATCCACTGTATAATAAAGACCACCACAGGGAATAGAAGATGGGGTCTTGGTGAATTTTTCTTTTTATTTCCAGAAAAAGGAGTTGTTCTTTTTCTCTCATTGCCAGTCCTTTAACTTTCTGGCCTGTATCTGTACCAGTATCTTTCCACCTATCTATCCTGGACATCCCCTCCGAGTGTCACCATCTGTACAACTCTTTTACTATAACTTATTCTTTGGATTTCCACCTCCCATACCTCAGATCACTCCTAAACATTCAGAACACATCACCTCAGCAACCTCAACACATAATGTACATTGCCTTGCATACACTCAGGCCAAAGATTATGGTTTAGTTTTGTGATACTGTTGTCATGTTGATTTATTAGTTTTTGAAGGTTTTTAGCTTCATTGAGAACCACCACGGGTCAGACCATGGGATTCCTGACCTGTTTTGTACACATTCTCTAAATATGAGCCTGCAGACATATCATATTGCTTAAAGCACACATACAGTACATACATACATACACGATCAGACAGACGTTAACGCACACACTGACAGAATTGTGAGATTTGTGTTGTGTTTTCATTGCATGGACAAGTGTAAGTATGGACAGCTGTATCCCTTTTGCTTCTGCATACCTCATTCCACTGATGTTAGCATATTGTATACCGTACAACACAGACGTCTCCCTCGGTTTACCGTGTCACTTTATATTTGACATTATGTGAAGTTTGGAATTAATATGCTGTACAGAAATCTCTTCTTTTCTTTCTGAACTTTCTGCACAGTCAGTCCCCATGGAGTGGAGAGGAACACATGCACTCAGCCTGACTTACAAGTTGCACAATTTAAAACAATGTCATGCTGTTTCTTCACCAAATGGAAATGTTTTTACAGTAGAAATGTTTTACCTCTGATCATTAAGGCACATTGTTGTATTGATATTGTCACAGGCCGCTTGTTTTCTACAGTTTCTTTAAAGCTTTCAAAACTAAAGTGTTCTTGCTCTCCCTATGCCTTCTCCATTTATGAAAGGTTGCTGCATTGCCATTGTCGTCAGGTTTTTATATTTCGCGCTTTTACATCTGCTCTTTTTAATGTTCTTCAAAATGCCTCACCGATCTAAAGGGTCTTCCTCTTGTTCAGCGTTCACTGAAGACACAGGGTATACAACAGCTGCATGAAAGGTTTATCAAAGCTGAATAATGTTGTTTTTTGGGTTTTTTTGTTTTTTATTTTAACTGGTCCATTTTTGGTAGAGGAGGAGAGGAAGACACTAGAGGAACCTGTACCACGAAAAGAAGTGGCCTTCTGGCAGCAGCACAGCCAATTAAATGGGAAGAAGAGCTCGGCCTCTTCCTCGGCTTATTTTAAGAATGTGGTTTTTTTCTTATTTAAGGTATTAATAACTGGTCCATGCAGTAATCTAATCACTCTTACCAATCTCACGCAAGCCTGTTTTTTTTTTTTTTTCCTTTTCTTCTCTCTCTGCGTACTTGATATATATTTAAAAAAAAATCTGAATCAGACTGAAGTGCCTCCTTGTTAGCATGATCTCGAAGACAATGCCCACAGACATCAGCACTTTGTTTATTCTCTAACTGTCATGCTCTGTTTGTTTCGCTGGGAAACACATCAACACAGACACACAAGACTCACACAGTTTGTTAGTAGTAAAGGGAAGTGGTAGAGAGGATGATGGGAGGAGGAAGTAGATGAGGGAATTTGGTTTTCCTTCTTAATGTGATGTACAGAAAAGTGCTGAGTGCATGTGAAAGCCAAATCCACTGTGTCCTTCAAGTCCCAATAAACTCTGTGCTGTAGTTTCAATACTCTGCAATATCTTTGTCTCTTTATTTCTTACTATGTGAGCAAAAGCCATGTTTATACCCAAATACCGTTTTTGCAGGGATGAAATGACCATACATGTTTATTTTCATCAGACCTGTTCTTCACATACAAGAAAATACAGGAAATATGTGCAGTCTTAAAAGACACAATTCAGAAAAAGCACCACAAACAATAAGACACATCTGACATATGGAATAAAACCTGGTATAACATCAGAAAATTAATGCAATAAATCGCTCAGTGTCTGAACAAAAGGGTTAAAGATATGTTAAGTGCAAAGGGAGGTCACAAGATAAACTGAGCGATACATATGTGGTCATTATAATGTCACTAAAACTAAGACTTTTGGACTGTTCTGTACTTCTATATGAGTTAATTTAATAGAAAACTATGGGGTATTTCCAGTCACGTATGAGTATACACAGCATCTAAATAAGAAATGATGCTTTAATGTACATTATGAATACCGTAATATTTAGTGTAAATCTGACCAGAAAGCTATAGACCTTTTTTTTTTGTAGCACTACAAATGTACTGGGGAGAAGGTAATTTAACAGCTATATGAGTAGTAAAACTTGACAAAATACTAAATACAAAATGTAAGTGACGATCCTAAATTAATTGAAACTCAAATCTGAATACCATTCTGTACATTTTACCATTTTGTTTTTTCTCAGTAGTAGCACATCTGTAAGTTTGACGTTTAATCCTCACTGATGTAAATCCATATCATAGATGCTTATCCAGATGTACTATACAAACAGGAAGCTGTGGCAGGAACCATATGTTGTTTTGGGTTATACCATAAAATAATCTTATGATCAAATACAACTGTTCTTTAATTAAGTAAAAAAAATGACTGTGTATTATTATGACTACATAACTGACTGATGTGGGTACACTTGGCACACTCCAAAAAAAAATTCATGACAATTTTATTTTTTAAAGAAAAGCACTAGAAAGCACCTGCTATCTACTATGTCAGAGATTTGTTTTTGTAAGACTTTGTTCATATCAGCAGAGACCTATATATAAAATTGTTTGTGTGATATTAGATTAAGAGCATTGTGTTTATCTGTGCAGATCAGATTACATTTTATGGCCAATTTATGTAGAAAACTATGGAATTTTAAAGGATTCATATAGTTATATATATAGTTATATAGTGAAGCCACTGGTATGCAAAAATAATGCAACAGATAGTCAGACAAACCACACAAACATAAATATTTACTTCCAATACAAATCCAATTTTTCTTATTTGTTTGAGGCTGATTTCATTGATCACCATGTAAAAACATGGGTGATGGTTAAACATAAATAATAAATTGGTAAGTGTAAGCAGAGTTACTGTGACAGAGGATGTATTCATGGACTAAAGGAAAATTTTTAGCTGTTTTATGTATGTTGACCAGTGTCAGAAATGTCAAAAGTCTGACACACATTAAAGTAATCTGCTAAGACTATAATTCATATGGAAACAATTGCATATACGTTTTTTTTTTTTATAGAAGTTTGTGCACTTTAACAAACTCATCAGGATACTTTTTTTTTTAAGTTTTTACAGCAAAAACATCTTCATTTCCTCAAAATGCTTCTCTTTATCCTTTGAGTAATGAACGCTGTCCTGGGACTGAGGCTCATTAAAACATAATGCTTCTCTTGTGAAGTACGGAGCCATTTTAAGGCATATGACCCACTTCAGCTCCTGATTCATTGTCTCACAAAATAGAGCTTTATGGTGCAAGAGACTTGGGTGCTCTGTTCACTTTGGCTGAGTAATGGCTCGGAGAGTCCTAGGCCTTTGCGTTCTCATTATAAATGAAAGGAGTCACCCTGCAGAAGGCCAGAAGGAATGATGGATAACTTTGACATCCAGCCCAAGGGACACAAGGTTGCAGGTTAAGGCGACTTCAGTCCCCCTTTGGGATTTTTTCATCTGTTCCTGTTTTTTCTGCACTCATTCCTGTCCACTAATCAGATGTCCTGCTGCTCCCCTGACAGGTTTCCATTTCTGTGGTCATGTGCACTGTTGACTCTCAGCGAATGCTTGACACGCAGCTCGCTGAAGCAATGTTACTCTTAGATAGTTTGGATTTTGTTTGGACGGCGTAAGCAAGGTTGTCAAAACATGTGAGCCGCTTGACTAAACATGTTATTAGCAGATCTTGGTGTGTCATTTGACGGTTAAGCAAGCGTTTGGAAAAACTTCCAGAGTGTGATTCAATCTCACTGACAGAAGCAGAACCGTAAGATGATGTTAGGACATTAGCAATATGAAATGTGATGTGTTTGACAAGTCTGACCACAATGGAAACAGTTACAGAGCTGCTTTTTACTAATATTAAACTCCCACTGGATTCTGTCTAAGCTTTATTTGTAAAAAAAAGAAAAAAAAAAAACAGATTGGCAGAACATAATGTATGATTATTAAAAGGAAGTTACTTTAAATTTCCATTTCACATTGTTTTTGACCAGTATCTTAACCACAAGAAAACCGACAACACTTTGAGTACTTAAAATCTATTCATAATCATTTCAGCTCTTTCCCTGTGTTTGTGGGAGATTTACATGCATGGCTGCAGGTTTAGGAGTCCATTTCATTTCATTTCTTTTCTTTTTTTTTTTCTTCTTTTTTTTACCATTTCTGATTAAAAAAGTTTGAAAGAGTGGAGACAGAAAATAAATCCACTGGGGACTAACCAGCTGCAGAGGGTCCTGCAGGGTGGCATGGGATAGTCAGTGTGTGGGGATCAACAAAAGAGCCACAAAGTATTTTTAAACTATTTATTGTTGTATGATGCCCTGTATCAACACACTACCCAGAGTTCAAACAGAACACTGATCTATAGCCCATTAAAAGTCAGTTTTAAAAACAAAATGAAAATATTCCTCTATTATTAAGGTTCTGTTCAGAAGAAAAATACAAAAATTGCCCCAAATATGGTGGTGAGTACCATTAAGAAACATGTGGTGATTGGTTTAATTAAGTTGATTTTTAAAAGCACAGTTAAGGGTCCCCCATTAGATTAACTACAGGCACTGGGTCTGGAAAAGGTCACGATGTTGCCTACTCTAATTTTACATTAATCTGATTTACAGGGGTACTGTACACTGTAATTGGTAGGAGAAATGTTGCATGGTTAACTTTTTATGTTTCTAAATGTGGTTTAATGAAACAGAGGTTGCATGTGACAGAAATTAAACTTAATTGATTCTTCACTGACCCATAAAGCATTCATTAATAAAGAACACCTCACTCCTACCTGCCCATTCAGAAACCATACACACAGTAATACAAGTGATGTAATCTTACAATTTACTAGTCATATTTTCTGTACCATCTTTATTCACTTCTGACCATAGTAAAATTTGATATGTAAATAAATGTTGAGATAAACCACTTCTTATAAATTCACATTCATAACTGTGGGTTTGGGGTCAGATAAATTTCCTCTTAACTGATGTCTTAACTGGTGTCTTACAGGTCGCACTTAAGCCTTAAAGCCTTAAAGCCTCCCTCTTTCTACAAAGGGAAAAGTGTCTTAAAATAACTGAAATATCAATCTGCAACATTTTAAATTATTTTACATTTTTAGCTTTTCTTTTAAGAAATCTTTAAGTCCAAACACACGACATAGAATATGGTGTATTATGATAAATTCACAATTTCTCTCTAAGATATATTCCTTTTCTAAGATCATACTTAAATACAGTACCTTTCCGCAGTTTTTTTTCCTCGAATACATGATAAAAAGGGCTTTACAGAACAGAAATTATTGTCATCACCAATCAGTGATGCATACATAATACTTTTTTTTTTCTCTGGAAACACCTTAAAAGTATCAATTAAGAGTGTTTATGGCATATTAATGTAATAAAACTTCATATTATGTGTCCAGAAACATTAGGTGTCATTTCTACATTTACACTATTCACTCATGTATTATAATAGGTGAAAAAAAAAAAAAAGCCAAACTTGCTGGGTATTTTTTAACCTCAAATTCCAGTTTGTGTTTAGGTTGTACTGGACCATGAAGAGGTGGATGAGTCACTGTGGATCTCTCCCACTGACCTCTCATTGTTGAAGAGTTGCTGTTCTCTCCTGTGTCTGCTGTGGAAATGCTTGTGTATGTGTGTGCTTGAGTAATGCAGTGGGCCCAAGCACTGGACGTTATCTGACACGCTGTTTGTTAGAGTTGGAGACATGCTCGTCGTGTCCACAAAGCAGCCTTGGCGAGGTGAACAGTGAGGTGATGTGTGTGTTTATCTACGTGGTGATAGCACACACGGCCTTGTGGGCTGTGCTCTTATATATACAGACATGCTCAAACGTCTGCAGACACAAATCCAACGCCTCTGTACAGCACTCTCAGAGCCTTGTTCACTTCTCTCAAGAAGATTTATAACTCTGCCAGATTTGGAATCTGTGATCAATTTGCTTTTATAGTTCTCTTAAAGCTGCCACAGAATCTCAAAAAAGAAAATGCTGCCCGCAACCTTTAAGCTGTGTGCTGGCATCTCCTACCGGCATATGAGGAACATGACAGGTGAGTGATTTAGAGTCTCATGTTCAGCTTTGTCTCCTTGGCCTATTTTCCAGCTCAGCTCAAGAGTCCAAAATAAAGCCTCGGATAACATGATCTATCACTGAAAAAAACTAATACAGAATAAAATGAATTGTATTTTGCTATGTTTTATGTCTGATGTCTTGTTTTTGAATCCCAGGTTTGAGAAAGAATGCTTTAGTGGCCATTCACCATGAGCTGAACCGACTGGCTGGTCCGGGGCCCAGTAACTGGATCAGCCAAGTCAGACGACGCAGTTCTCTTCTCGGTGAGTTTTTACAAGTTAACCTCCATCAGCGAAAGACCACACTGACATCATCTTTAACTCCTGACTGATTTGTGTCAAGGTTCTCGGATTGAAGAGGAAGAGGGCCCCAGCGAGGAGGAGCTGTCTTATGTGAAGCAAGGTGAGGATGCACTGCAGAAGGCTATCAGCATCCTCAGTGACCAGGACGGATGGACCGTTGAGACTGTAGCTGTGAGTACAGAGACACAGAGCAACAACATATTCATTCAGTGTGTTATGTGGGATTATCAAAAATGTACTGTGTTCAATTTGAGAGAAAAATGCGTAAATACTTCCAGTGCTTGTCTCCATTCTTTCTCAGGCAAATGGAGACAAAGTCCTGAGTAAGGTGCTGCCTGATATTGGAAAAGTGTTCAAGTTAGAAGTGATGTTGGAGCAGCATCCTGACAGTCTTTATAATGAGCTGGTGGGAAATATGGAGCAAATGGGGGAATGGAACCCAAATGTCAAAGAGGTCAAGGTGAGACAGGCAGTATCAGATGTCACATAAAAAATAAATAATGATTTATTTTTTACTTTTAAG
>JAPTGZ010337968.1:0-11894 GCA_029814645.1 Fowleria isostigma | reverse complement strand
CTATCTATCTATCTATCTATCTATCTATCTATCTATCTATCTATCTATCTATCTATCTATCTATCTATCTATCTAAGATGACACAGAAGTCTCAAAGTCTCAAAGATCATCATAACTCAGTTTCTCTGCCATTTTCCACCCCCACATTTTCTGGGTTTGTTTATTTTTCTGCTTATGACCCACATTGACCTGATGACATTCATTCATGTCGTCACGGTTCACTTAGTGAAAAACATGTTTTACTTGGTGCCCGTTGGGAACCAAATTTTCAGTGTTCTGATTTTTGGTGTGAACATGTTGGCTGGTTTGAGATTAGATTCGGGAACCACCACTGGCATAGTTCTCTGTCAGCCTGAAAACAGCTGTAGACAGACTGTGTTGAGTTCTCTTCATGCTGTGTGAGTTTACATCTGCTCCTCTGGTTTCCTTTGCCATTCAAAACAGGTACATATAGGTTATTTCGCCTATAGAGCCCCTGACCTTGATGTTGATGATGATCTGGAGTTGGTCCTTGAGCACCTTCAATGGCAGTGCTATGTGCTAATTGCTAATGGCTGAGTGTTGAGGATGGGTAAAATGCAGAGATTGAATTTTCCTACAGGGGAAATAAAATGAGTTAATTTTAACCGTCACATGGACATTTTAGAATGCTGTAGCAGAACTTAGCTCTGATGCAGCTTTAATAGGAGTGGGAGTAAATAAGCTATGCTACTTCTCACTCCTTTTCAGACGTCAGGGGTTGTATACTAGTGGAGACTTGCAGTATAAAATAATGTGTTGCGAATATTGTGTACACACAACGTTTTGCAACTAATGTCTTGATGTATATTACTCTATGAATATATATATACATATATATATATGTGTGTGTGTGTGTGTGTGTGTGTGTGTGTGTGTTTTTTTGCCTATGTGTATTTCACTATGGACACTTCTCTATGTATGTTCAACATGCATGTTTTCTATGTATTCCTATAGGCATACGCTCCATGTCAGTTTTTATACATATAGTTCCACATGCACATTCTCCATGTATACTTCTCTAAGCATAATTCTATTTGCAGATTCTCCATGTACAGTTCTTGATGTATAACTCTACAACTCTCTCTCTATATATAATCTATGTATATTCGCCATGTCTAATTCTATATGCGTATTCCCTATGTATACTTCTCCATGTGTACTTCGGGTTAGGGTTATTTGTGTACACATAATGAGATGTATATGAACAGTATTGAATTGTACATGTATATGTAATTAATACTGTATGTAGAGCGCATAAGCTTGAAATTAATAAACTAAACTAAACTAAATACAATTCTTCTCATTTCCAGCTTCATAGTACTCTGTTCAATTGTCGGGTACACTCAAGGTTGTCTTCAGCTCAGAAATTCATCAGTGCCATTGCCTCTGACAGACAGATAGTCTGATTATGAAGGCTTCTTGAAGTGGCCATGTAGGAACTAGGAAACTATGTATGTAATTAATCTCCTACATCTTCAACCTCAACTCCGAAAAAACATTTTTATTGTGTTAAACATAAATAAAAATAGATTCCAATGGTTACACTGTTATGAAGATATTTTATTCACAATAGAAAACATATCAAATTTTGGTGTAAATGTATGACTGTATGTCCATGGCAGCAACATGTCTCCAAAATGCTGGGACGGGGTCATGTTTACCACAGTGGTTCATCCAGTGTGAATTACCCTTCCATAATTGGGGGGGGGTACTCCCTTCACTTCTATGGCCATCATGTGTGCCTTTCCCTTTTCCTCATTGTATCTCTGTGAATAAAATGTTATCTTAATTCAATAAAATAGTATATGGGCTCTTAGGTGAAGCTACAAATATCTAACTATAAATAAGGAATTACAGAATGTAGAAACAAAACAAACTGATTTCAATAATAGGGCATACTATGTAGCTTAGCCAACTAGCAGGTTATTTTTATGTTGACTCCAGAGGTTTCACTGATCAGTGTTGTGCATGAACTAATTCCTTTATTTTCTATGGACAGAACTTAACTAACTTATAACTAAAAAACTTGACCCAGTTCATACTTTTTATGAGATTGTGAATGTTTTATGTCCAGATAAAATCTTAGTAATATGGGGTTACCGCCTTAGCTGCAATAAATGAAACAGGTAAATAATATTTGCAACTGTTGGGGATAGGAGAGAAGGATAATAATATGAAGAGGGTGCTAGAATTATTCAACTGAAGAATATATAAACACCTAAGCATTATATAATTAGGATGCAATATGTCATAATTATGATATCTAAGTTTTGTAATTGGACTGCATTGATGTAGTTATGATTTCTGTGTTTTACCGATCTGCTGTAAGTTGTGTGACTTATTGACATTAGAAGGTTATAGATGCTAAGGGGTAGAATAGAAAAGTACAGAGAGAGGGTCACAGAGGGGTTATCTTGGTTTTTAGGAGTATGGAATGTTTATTGTTTTGTTAGCCAAAAGGACAAGAGATAAGGACCCTGGGGGGTAAGGATAGGGAGTGAGAATGACCGCTGTAGTGTGGGGGTTAAGAGAAGGGATGGACTGAAGTTAGGTGTAGGAAAGAAACACCCTAAGTAAAAGTATAAAGGGTTAGGAGAAAGTTAACTTGGGGCTCTTGGAGGACGAGGAGTCAGGAAGATGGGCCTTGTGCTTTGAAACTTCAACTGATTCTCTGTAACCTTGGGAGACCACAGATTTGTGTAAGATTGACTAATGCTCACTAAATGATTGATTCAATGTTATTCTTAAATCCTATTTCAGATCTGTTTTAAGGTCAAGATAACAACCAAAGTAACAAACATGGGGGATAAGGGAATTGGAGAAAGATTTATGAGTAAAATACCAATATGGGTTTATTTGGTATAATATCCACAAAAATAATTGATTTTTCTTCACTTTAAAAAATATTAAATGAACTGAACATGAACTACTTCTCAATATAAATGATGTAGTAATGTATTATTTGCGAACAAACTGGCACTTCAAAGTGAACGATTTGTGTGTGTGTGTGTAAATTAATGGCCTAGCGAGCTGTTAATTTACTTTTGTAAGACAGAATGATGTCACGTATTCATGAAATGAGTGGTCCATGCATGTAGTAACTGAGTGTCACATGCAAAGTCTACAACCAATCCTGTGAGGATAAACAAGAATCATACCACCAAGCAGGGGAGGGGCGGGGGTATGCTGTTCACTCAAAGCTGTGTATGCAAAACATTCCAGAGGAGCAGAAAGGCGAGAGGAGTACAGCGCAAAAGGAAAGAATCGAAAGAAACAGTATCTGGATGCGGTTTTATAATGTTGATAATACAAAGGCAAAATTTGGATTTTGCAAAAGTAAAATCATATGTAGCAGGGAATAACCTTCACAGGCACATGAAAGATGTATACCTGTTATAGCCCGAAGGTTCTAACACATTTAATAGAGGACACAGGAGACAAAAGGTATCATTCAACATGTTTATTTTATTTTAAATGTTTCATCTTCTCTTTGAATGATCTTCTGTTTTGGAATAATCAAGCCAACCCTTGACCCCCATGCAGAAAGTAACAAAGAAAAGACCAGAGTGGATCAGCTAAATAAAAATAAGGATGGTGCGCTGGACAGGCCAACCCTGTATGTGGCCGTAGAAGCTGCCAGTGTACTGCTACCCTAAAATAATCCACAACTAAGTCCTAGTGAAATAAATACACAAAAACAGGACGTCCACCTAACCAAACAAAAAGGAAGCTCACAAAAAGCTATTGCAGTCTGCAGGTATGGATCACTTGCATGACATGGCATGGGGTGAAGTGGAGGCGTGCACCCAGACATATGCGACTCTGCACGCTGGAGCTGTGGATTGAGCAGAGAGCCAAGAACAAACAGAGGGAGAGAACCCACATGCCAGTGGCCAATTTATAATCTCTGCAGCGGGAGAACTCATTGGCTGTTTACCAGACAAAAACAAAAAACCCCACTAAATTCAAATCACATTATAAAAATATTCTAAAGGAAAAAAATACCGATGAGGATGTAAAAATAATTACTAACAATATAAATGAGGTATTATAACAAAAATCCACAAAAATCGAAACATAACAGCACCCAACAGTTAATATCGATCAAAAATAGCCAGCGAGTGTGCCTGCTTCCTCCAGTGCCTCCACTCCAACTGTTGCTGCTACTACTGCTGCTATTATACTACTGCTGCTATTATACTACTGCTGTGGCTACGGTGTCTACTGCTCCTGTATCAGATGTACAGCAACCAACAACACATGCATCAATTAACCAATTTATGTCAAAGGCAATGACTCCAGCAAGACAGAGTATAGTTGATGAAGAGTTGGCTAAAATGATAGCAACTGACATCCAGTCATTTTCAATCATTGAAGATAAGGGATTTAGGAGTTTCCCACAGGTTCTCAATCTATTATATGACCCTCAAAGCAGGAGAACACTTTCTGAAACAATAATCCCAAGACTCTATAAAAGATAACATGCTTCACTCAAAAAAAAAATTAAAGCCACAGCAGTTTGCCTGACAACAGATTGGACATCTAGATTAAACACCTCCTTCATGTCTGTTACATGAGACATTATTAAAAATTATAGGACATTATTCCTGTCTTCTAGACTGGTTTGAGTTTACAGACAGACCCACCTCACAGAACCTGGCAGAGGAAGTGCTGAGAGTGGCAAAAAAGTAGCAAATTTAAAGTAGAGTGGTTTGCTGTTAGTGACAATGCAGCCAATATAACCAAACCCATTAAGATTTTGAAGTGGACCCACCATCGATGTCTTGCACACACTATCAACCTGATGGTAAGAGATGCATTGAAGGTCATGAAGCCCACTCTAAATAAAGTGTAATGACTGTGGATTTCTTTCCTAAGAACACAGTGGCCACAGAGAAGCTGAAGTGTAGCCAGCGCCAAATAGGTATGCCTGAAGCTCAAATAAGACTGTGTAACAAGATAGAATTCAACCTTTTAAATGATAAAATGGGTTTTGGAGTCCAAGGACGCAATCCTCTCTACCCTGGCCATCATGAATGCACTCATTGAAGCTCTCAGCCAGAAAGAGTGGAAGACACATGGGAAACACTGCAAGAAACATGTGCGGTGTTAGAAGCATTTAAGAGGTCACTGTGGAAATCAGCACAGAGGTACAGTGGACAGTTCTTATTATTATATTCTGGTTTATTTTAGTTTAGTTCTACCTGTTTACTTAACACAGGGGACTGATTTCCCTCAGGATTAATAAAGTATTTATCTCCCTGTCTGTCTGTCTGTCTGTCTGTCTGTCTGTCTGTCTGTCTGTCTGTCCATCCGTCTATCTGATTCCACTAATGATCCCATCTACCTGGATGAGGAGTTGTGATCATCAAAACGGGCTGTTCCAGTGAAAGGTTGGAACAAATACGGGAATTTTACTTGATGGAGCTGGGATTGTCCACCACTTAGAATTTTTGCCATGCTTGTCATTATTGAACAAAAAAAGTATTAACCACAGAAAAAATTAACAAACCACAGTTTTCTGATTTCCTCTTTTTATCAGCTATATGATAACCTCCAAATGCTAGTCCTGTGCAGGGGTCTGCAGAAATTAACAGCTCAACTGCAGACACAGACCACCAAGAAGGAAATGACAGAGATGGTGACTGCTCTATGCACATCTATGGATAGAAAATACCATAGAATGGAATATAACACTGGGCTGTCAGAAACCACCATACAGAATCCAAGGTTCAGAAAAATTGGTGTTTAATGATAACGGAGCTGTTGATGAGGCACTTCAGAGAGTAGCAGCAGCAAGACACACCCCCCAGCCTCCAGTCAGATCAACCACTAGGAGGCCAAGAGGGAGCACAGGCACCTGAGGTGGAGCCTCAAACATCTGCAGTTTGGAGTCTTTTTGATGCAAGAGCATCAGAAGATTCTGCCAGAAGAAATCCCTCAGCTGATAGTATGCCGGAGGTAAGATCTCATCTTGAGGAGCCGCTTATTCAAAGAAATGCAAACCTGTTGACCTGGTGGGAGTCCAAGGCTTCAGTCTACCCATGGCTTGGTCTGGTGATGGCACGGCAACTGGGCCTTTTTGCAACATCAATGCCCTGTGAGAGAATCTTCTCAAAAGTGGGACAAATAATAACAGAGAAGAAACTGGATCAATGTCACAAGCTGAGGCACTTGGTCTTCCTCAATGTCAATCTGTCCTGAAAATCTAAAATAAAAAGTTACTGCTAGAGAGTTGATGTTGGTCAGAGACGCTATATTTCTTTAGTTATTTAATTTTGTTTATTTTTACAAAGTAATTTTGGTTCATAGAGATATCAAGAACTGTTTGATGCTGGTGTCTTACACATTCTAATTTATTATTTTTTGTGTTAATTATTTTTAATTATTCTTATTGTATACAGGTACATAGTGATGCCTAGAAATGTTGCTGTTTTGAACTGAACATACATCTTATTTATGATTATTTCTACTATATATTTATTATTACAATAAGGCCCAATTTTTTTTGGGGGGGGGGGTTAAATAAAAACTGAAAGTGACAGAGTAGTTTAACAAGCAAGTGGAGTGTGTTCATTGGGTGGTTTCAGAGTGTTAATTATGTAATTGCTGCAAGACAATTGGCTATAGCAATTTCATACTGGAACATGTAATTTTACTTTAGTACAACAAATGTATCCATCAGTGTACTTTATATATAAGTGCACACATCAGAAGTCAAAACAGTGCAAAATTCGACTAAATTACAAAGGGGAAAAGTGGTAAAATGAAGAGCTGTTTGGGAACCACAAGAGCTGGTTCTTGCAATTAATTGCTTTACTTTTTCAGTAAAATTAAATAAATAACTGAATAAATTCAATTTATAAGATCAAATATCAATACAACAAGGCAATAATGATGCAATGCATAAAACCTCTCAGAAAACTTAGGGAAGAAGAAAACTTATTAAATCCCACCCCCATCTGACATTTATATAATATAACACATAACTTTTGGCTCCTTAAAGATAAAGTTACATCTGTTCAAAGTCCTAGCAATGAAAATAACAGATAGTAAACAGATTAGAAGTAAATCATTATGTCTAACTTTGACACAGTTGACCAAAACAAAACTTTAAAGGAAACAGGTCATCAGTTTAAACCATCAATGGACACAATGCCAACTGACTCTTTTTAAACCTATTATGAAATCTGTCCAAACTGAATATCAACAAATTTATAAATAGCTCACTTCAATCAGGTATATTTCCTAAACCCCTAAAAGCTGCCATTAAGCCACTATGAAAAAAAAAAAAAAAAAAAAAAGAGAAAACACTATATACTTCCATGTTAACCAATTCCTTTTAACCCCTGACCCACTGACACATCACAACTTCCCCCTGCACTATCAAGAAGTGCCTCCCACTCTGGGCTGGATGTTGGACTAATTCCATCAGCTGAATCAGTTCCTATCACACCAAATCTCAATTTAGGCCATTGAAGGCATATGTCCAGTTTTTTTTAACTCCTTGCTTGAAGCTGGAGTTATCATTCCCTGTTGTAACCCACCTGTGAGAACATCCATACTCCCAGTAAGAAAATCCCATCTGATGGATGGTATTTATCCAAGAGTTAAAAAAAAAAGCCGTTAAAGGCCTTTATCCTCAGTTACATAAATCAACCTGTCAGACACTAAATGAAAATCCCACAACACGTTAATATGGTGCATTTATTACCACATCTCCAAATCCCCACTTATCTTCTGCATGGTTATGAGAAACACAAACCGTTGACCAGTTTGCTCTTCCTTCCTTCCACTGTTCCAGTTCTCATCATGACATGAGAGTATTGTTTTTTCTTTTGTCGTCCCTGCACAGTGTGTTATCACTGGGATTATGTCAGACATCCTCAAACCGCAAGCCAGATTGCCCTATCATCATAAGTCATGTGTTTTAGGTGTCCACATATGTTGAAGGTGTTAGCGTTTACTCTGATCAGCCCCATTATGATAGTGTATAGCCATCCCACAATGCTGATCTCCCTTTTTTCCCTATCCTTACTTCTCAGGCAATCAAACAATTAATCAGGCTTTATTTATATAGCACTTTAAAAAATAAAATGCAGCACAAAGAGCTTTACATATAAAAACCCATACAATACAACCAGCATTCACCATCCCACACACATATAAAAGACTGAGCACAGAAGAACAGAAAGTAGAGGTAAAACTTCTGCTTTCCTCTTAATGATGTACGTATGATGTAGACTAGCTATTTCCTCCCACTTTGCTTGTATGTTATTCAGGAGTCTGTTTTCCACAAAAACATTTTTTCTCTGATGATTTCTGAAGTCTATACTTAAACCTTGGTCATCATATGTTTTAAGTGATCACTAAATGATCAGGAGAGAGGAGTGTGGTAGTAATCTTACATATATTGTATATCATATAATGTTATTTCAACTGTCAGACTGAACTTTGTTAAAACAGAACTTGTCTCTTCATAACATCCCCTCAGTTAGTGGAGTTAAATAAAAAATTCAGACCCAAGTATAGCATTTACAGTTTATGTAGACCACAGTGAACAGATGAATCTCCATTTTAACTTGTGTGGAAAGTGTAGATGTCAAACTAATACTGTGAAGTTTCTTGTGTTGAAAAGACAAGTGAATTTAAATGGGAATACGCTTTTGCCTCCATCCACCGACTATACTCTTTCTCTTAACAGCTTGTTTTCATGGCGAATCTGTTAGAAACCACTTTTGTTTGCTATTCCCACAATGCATTTCATGGAAAAAATTTCCAAAAAGGCCAGAGTGACGTTTCGGTTTGTTATGTAAAAAAAGCAGACTGTGTTTACGATGGAATCATCTTCAAAGTTGATCACCATGAGGGAAGTGATTCAGGTGTGTATAGGTTAGTGATAATTAGGCTATCACTCTGGTTTTACAAATTTGAAAAAAAAATTTGGGATGAAAGTCATATGCTGCTTTAAGTACTTCCTCCACCATTGCTTTTTACAGAGTTCCAACTTTTTAGAAATGGGGTTATACTATTTTTACATATACCAGAAGAGTATAATCTGTTTAACACAATAAGCACTATGAGTATGGATAAAATTATACATAAATGGAAAAATATAAAATGTAGGCATTAAACATCTATTTACAAATAAGGAGATGAGTCATATCCTGGCTGCTGAGTTTGTAATGACTGAATACCATAGCATATGAGGATTTGGACCAGTACCAAATTTCATTAAAGTGAATTAAACTGTGATATTTAAAGACCCATCAGTAAAAGCGATACCGTGTAAATCAGCCTGTGTCATTTCATGTACAATAATGTTAGCATTTGGACTTTAGCTTCTCCAAAATCCACAGTGTCATAAAATAATGGCCATAAAATCAACAGTTAACATATGTGTTTCTTACTTTTTTCTTCTTGGCACATTATTCTGTCATACTTACCTCAGGGCTGAGAGTGAATTAAAGTGTAAAAAACTTTTCAGTAAATCACCAAGAAAATGACTCAAATTCTAAAGACTACCAGGGCTGTTATTTATTTATGTCTGTATGAACTGGGGGTGAGAGTAAATGAGTTATGCTTCTTCTCACTCCCTTTTGGGCTTTTTGGGCTTCAGGGGTTGTACACTAGTGGGGACTTGGGGTATAAAATAATGTGTTATGTATATTGTGTATACATAAGGTTTTGCAACCAGTGTCTTCATGTATATTACTCATTGAATAGACACACACATATACATATACATATACATACATATATATATATATATATTTATATATGTATAAAGACAGCAGTAGTGATAGATGTAGCAATCCCCAGTGATAGCAACATCAAAAAGAAAGAACATGAGAAGCTCGAGAAATAGCAAGGGCTGAAAGAGGAGATAGAGGAAAATGTGGGGTGTGAGTTCAACAGTGGTACCAGTAGGGCACTAGGGGCAGTGACCCCCAAGCTGGGAGGATGGCTCCAACAGATACCAGGAACAACATCAGAGATCTGTGTCCAAAAGAGCACAATGCTAGGAACAGCTAAGATCCTGCGCAGAACCCTCAGGCTATAAATTTTTTTCTACCTATGTGCATTTTGCTATAGACATGTCTCTATGTATATTCTCTATGTATATTCTACATGCATATTTTCTATGCATTTCTATATGCATACTCTCCTTGTATAATTCGCTATGTATAATTTGACATGCATATTCTCCTTGTCTATTTTATATGTATACTTCCATATGCACATTCTTCATGTAAACTTCTCTAAGCTTAATTCTATATGCAGATTCATGTATAATTATTGATGTATAATGCTTTATGTATATTTTCTGCACATATTCCATGTCTAATTCTATATGAATTCCCTGTGTATACTTCTCTATGCAGACTTGCTCATGCTCATGTATACTTCGTGCATATGATGTTTTAAATTTTTTTTAGCAATCTTTCCATGTAGCATATATCTGTGTACACGTATTGAGATGTATATGAACAGTATTGAATATTGTACATGTATATGTAAATAGTACATATAAATATAGCATAAACTCAAAATAAACTAATAAACTAAACTAAAACTATTTTTTTCATGCTTGTTATGGCTCTCTGCTTTATTTCTAACAAGCAAATTTAGTATGTTGTCAGTAAAACACCAAGAACTCAGACCTCAGTCCTATGTCTACAGGTAAAATGGAACAAACAAGGATTTTCCATTTTCAGATCCTTTTGGCACCGGTCACTAAACATGTAATTGAAATGTTGCATAAATGTTCTTTAGAATGACTTTGATCTGAGATACAGTGGGTGGGCAGGACACACGTATAAACATCCTGAGGGGAGATGCCAGTGTATGTTTTGGTTTGTGGACTGTTGCTGTCAACAACTTCACCTGAAACCTCTATTTTCAAGTGACAAACTTTCTAAAATTGTCTGTAAAATAACATTGTGGCAACAGCATATTATTTGTAGTCTTCTGGCACTTGACCGTCTAGAAACATGCAGGTTTTATTTTAGAGAAATGTCAAGT
Source organism: Fowleria isostigma (assembly GCA_029814645.1). Classification (NCBI taxonomy): domain Eukaryota; kingdom Metazoa; phylum Chordata; class Actinopteri; order Kurtiformes; family Apogonidae; genus Fowleria; species Fowleria isostigma. The sequence goes on along the minus strand of JAPTGZ010337968.1, from coordinate 848 downwards.
CTGAAGTTCACTTTTAGTCCAGTTTTACCTGAATGTACTCATTCAACTGGCTTCAGGAAGAAAATCAACATCAATACATTTACTTTGAAAAGTTCTACAATCAAAACTTCTTTATCTGACTATTCTGTACAGCAGTTTTTTTGTTTTGTTTTGGTTTTTTTTAAGTGCCTATGACACAGGGCAGCATCAAAATGGCTTCCAACAGAGTTTCATACCTCAACACAGGCAAACCAAGGACATAGCCTGAGGACGACAAAATACCGGAGAGCAATTTTGTGCCTGTTTGCCGTTTAAGAGTAACAAACAACGCAATTTTGTAAGCGGGGTAAGCAGACTGACCTAGACTAGACAGGCATTTAGTTCAACACTGGCAGAAAGACAAGTTAACTTTTGACACACCATGGATGAAGCATATATTAACCAAATAACCAAAATAAATAACATCAAACCTGTCTCAGTTGTTATTGTGATAGAAGTACAACCAATCCAACTGTTGTATTGTTGTTGTTTTTTCCCCTACCATTTGTTAGAGCTTTTTGTTTACCATAATTGGGGAGGAGAGGGGGACAAATTACCTCAGACAGCTCAGAACATAGGGTGAAAGAATAATGAAAATTTTACAGCGAAACAAGATGGATAAAAGTGAATAAACTAAGAAGGCAGAGTGAGCCTAACAGTCAATTGTTACTATATCTGACCATTCTGTACGGCAAAATCCATGGGATAGAAATCACTTTCCCAATCAGCTCTCAAAGTGGTCAGATGTAATTGCTAATTTAGAATAGAATAGAATAGAATAGAATAGAATAGAATAGAATAGAATAGAATAGAATAGAATAGAATAGAAT
>JAPTGZ010337921.1:0-11903 GCA_029814645.1 Fowleria isostigma | reverse complement strand
GGTAACACCATCTGATGTGCACTTTGTTTCCAGGCTCTGCACTAACAGTGAAGGACTTGGACGACTTGTTCACAGACACATGAAATTCTGGAGTCGGATCTGAGTGACACAAAAACAGATACATTTGGACAGTCGGATTTCTCCATAAACATGATGTCAAATGAGATAAAACTGATAACTGATGTAAAAAAAAACAAAAAAACAAAAAACATTCACAGAAAACATTTAATAACTGAAACTAGAATGTACTCACTTATATGTATGTTTGATGAGGTCTGACTGTTTTACTTTGAGTGTGTGAGTGTGGGTGGGTGAAATATATGAATTGGATTTTATGTTGTTTGTTTGTACTGTTTTTTGTTTGTTTGTTTTTTACTGTTGTTTAAATTGTAAATGCACTTCTCTGTTGAGAAGCCCAACCAGGGACAGGAGTTGCAAACTATCAAAAAAAAGACATGTGGTTTTGAGCACTGGCCCTTTAAATACAATGAGCCACTTTACACCCTGCTCTCCATGATGTTCACTGTGCTGTTCAGCCATCTTTGTAGTTTTCAGGATACAGTACGCTGGTCTAGTGATAATAAAAAATTATAATTTATAATTAATAATGGCAACAACAGCAAACTGTAGCCTTCAGCCTCATAGGTATGAGCCAGAGTCTGACCTGCAACAACAGGACAGAGAAGAAGAACCGGCGAGAACCAAGACTTCTGATACTAACTTTACCACGGTGACTCTCAAGTCCGCTAAGTGAACCTGGGAATCCTTACAAATGCATTGAAATCATTATCAGGTGTGCCAGTTAAGGTGTTAAAGGTTTAGACATGTCTGTCCTAGATTGGTATGTAGAAATATTAGGTGTAAATATGCTTTAGATGTGTTTAAAACCAAACCAGAAATTAGCAAACGAACTAGCGTAGCATCTACCGCCAGCAGTGAAAAGATACCTGGAAATCTCTTCAAAATCCCTGAAATCATAATCAGACCAGCCAGTTAGGGACTTAAAGTTACATGACTTTCCTAGATTGGTGTGTAGAAATATTAGGTGTAAATATGTTTTAAATGTGTTTAAAATCAAACCGGGAATTAGCCGTAAGGACTACAATCACTGCTGCTGATGTCATACTCGGAGAGATGTTCATCGGAAGTCTTGACTTTGTATGTGCAAATGTAGCGACGCAATTACTGATAAAACAAAACAAACTAAGTAGAAATTAAAACAGGTAGTAGAAATCCACTCAATTTCAGCCAAAATTAATATAAAGATAATACTGCAACAGCTGGAGGGTTCAAACTCAAACTTTATGAACTATTAGGGTCCACAAAGGCACAAATAAATATACCAAAGACTAAGAAAAGAGAGTTTAGCAAAATATTCTCTCCCCCTTTAAGACATAGGCATCTCCAATAAATAAGGAAAAACATGAAAACGAGCAAGTGCAGAAAAGGAAGACCACATGAGACGGAAAGGAAATATAAAACAAAAGGCAAAGCATGAGGAAAAACGTAAAATTCTGTCCATTCATACTCAGTACAGTACCTGGAACTGTGTAATTGGCTTTGCAGCTTGTTGATCCAGTTCTGTAAGACACTTGGACAGAGCCTCCTACTTCAGCCGAGACACAATTATGTACCAGCTCCCACTGAAAAAAATAAAGCATCAAAATAATTGTAAAAAAATATACATACATATATATATATATATATATACATATATATTATAAAAGCGTTACTATTGAAAGCATAAAACAGCAAATGTGTCTTACCAGGGCCGAACTGGCATTACATCTGATTTGTCCTGGTTTTAGTCTTTCCTTGACACACTAACAAAGAGAGAGAATAAAAATACAGTTGGATCATTGTGATTCCATGTAGGAATAATGAGTCTATTTTTAAAATGTAAGGAGTAGAAAGTACAGATAATTGTGTGAAAATGTCAGGAGTAGGAGTAAAAAGTTATCATAAAAATAATTACTCCAGTAAAGTATAAATAATCAAAATTTCTACTTATGTATGGTAACAAAGTTTTTGCTCTTTGTGACTGGACACCTCTGAACAGAGCTATAATGTAAACTATCAGCAGATGCAGCATGTGAAAATTATAAGACACTGTTATATTTTGATATTTGTTTGAAAAAGAAAACTTGATGATGCCATAAAAATAAGTGTGTAAATGCTGAGCTTTGTTCTTTATTCAGTGAGTGATACAGTCTGTGTGTATAGTGTTGATCTGTTGGTAGTTTTGGTAGTCCTGTGTGTGTCCTCGTGTGTGATTTCCCCTGTTTTTGAGAGTATAAAATATTATATATGTGCAGAGGTGTCAAGTAACCAAGTACAAATACTTTGTTACCTTACTTAAGTATACATTTTGGTTATCTATACTTTACTGGAGTAATTTTTCAGATGACTTTTTACTTTCTACTCCTTACATTTTAAAAATGGCCTGGTTACTTCTGTTTCATTTTGGCTCGTCATCTTTCAAATAAAAAAAAATATCCAGATAAAGTGTGTCACCCTAATAGAGTGAATTTGATTGTGGTTGGATGAGAAGTATAAACATATACCATTCTGACACTCTATTAGTTTGTACACAACCCATCCACCTGACTTTTTGCACCATTCCAATACTTTTATTCAACTAGTCATCATATCTTCAACTCCTTGAAACACATGTTAATGCTCAGTAGTACACATATATGGTTCTTTAATAAGTTTACTTTGGACTAAAATGTGTTGATTTTCAATGGGCATATATGCGGTTGAAACAAGTACACTAGTGCATCCCACATTTATCAACACTAACATTTTTAAAATAACATTATAGTTATTATGGCCTTGAGAAACATGTGCAGTACTATGTTATAGCCCCCTGTGGCACTGCCTAAGCTTTTGTCTTAATGGCATTTTTTCTCCTAACACTTACTTTAATATTTTATTTTGTAGTTTTGAAATGCTACTTTTAAACTATTATTTGAGTAAAAAGCTTGAGCTGATACTTAAACTTCTACACAAATCTTTTTAAATTGTAGTACCTATACTTCTACCAGAGTAATGAATGAGAATACTTTTGACGCCTCTGTATATGTGTAATCGTTGTGCAGTTGAATGGTTAATGTCAGTGTTTATTATGTGGGATGTTTTGGATTCATTTTACTGCTGCACTTGAACTACTTTATATCATGTGAGTGACTCCTGCAGTGCTGAGTTATGAAGAATCTCTATCTAAATTCTAATCTGACTGTTCAGACTGAGGTTGCACTGATAAAGATCTGATCTGCATTGGATTCAGGACCACATATGAAGGTGTCCTCAGATCAAAACTGAAACTGAGAGATTGATGAGATTACACGTTTACATGATTTGTGCTGTTCACAAAAAAACAAAACAAAACACAGAAGATTCCGGACACTATTGCCTGCAATGTAAACGTAGCTAAACTGTCTCAGTATGTAAATGTGGAGCCATGGGATAAAATGCTGTACAGCTGCACACAAGTAGTATTCAAGCACTCTGATTAAAAAAAAAAAAAAGAAGCCAACCTTTTTAGGCTTCAGGTTTAAGATAGGTTGAATCTGTTCATGAACCGGAATGTAACAAATGCGAATCCTCGGGTTATTACGGGCATCTGAAAGAAAACACAATCATGCAGTATTTGTTTAACAAGACAGTTTTATGTTGATGATTAAATATGATGTATGTGATTTTAGTTTTTTTACCTATAGCCTTCATCCAAACATGGACAGTGATGCATTCATAGTAAGTCACACTAATCTGAGGGACTGACGTCAGTTTGATGAGGCAGGGTCCTTCGATGAAGTCTGTCGAGGGGGGGGGGGGAAACAGAACCAACCAGATGATTCATGGGAAATTCTACAGCCTTTTATCTAAATAGATACTTGTACCGCAAAAATGTCAAACTTACCATTTGGCTGTCGCAACTAAAATAGAGACAAGAGAATGACATTTGATTAATACAAAGGAAATACAGTGACCTATAAATAGCATATTAAATTGATACACTGATAAAATATTTACTGATTTGTCTTCATCTTTACTAAAATAAAATCAGTCAAGGTTTTAATACTATACGATATGTTGGGATACTTATTATTGCAAAGTGTATGTTTTATTTCACTAATGTAAATGATTCACTGTTTTTGTCATTTCAATGTGTTATTGATGGAGATTAATAGTATAAGATACACAGTTCCCATATGCTGTTGTCCATTCTTCAAATTTCCATATATAAACACCATAGAAAAAACAAAGACAAAACAATTTTTTAAAAAAAAAGTGAAATAAGGAAGGTAATAAAAATAAAATGAACATAAGATTTAACTCTCAACAAGGAATTATTTAAACACTAAGACTTAAACAGCCACCAGTGATTAAGAGCATCTACTGATTAAAATATTTATTAACCTATAATTGACTAATCCTATCATTACATTAAATAATTCAGGTAAAATCCAGGTTTTTTTTTTTTTTTTAGCTTTTCAGTAGCATCAGATATGACTCATTTGGCTGTTCAGAGGGTCTGTGGTGAATGTGGACATGATGTCAACTTCTGAAACTTTGGTTCACTGAATGACTGGTCGTAGGCGTTTGTTTTTACATTCAGTAACGACCTACTTTGCTGAAAAAGTGTCTTTTTCTTTCTTTTAATGTAATAACCTTTGTACTTACTCTGAACTTTTATGAATTTATGCTTAGTCAGTAAATTAAATGCAGGACATAAATACAAAAAAGAAACACAATGAAAACTGAAAATTGTACAGAGCCCTCAATTTTCTCAGGGCTCTGCCCAAGGGAGAGTTCTATCTAACTGAATTAAATCTAATTTAATCAACCTAATCTAATCTAATCTAATCTAACCTAATTTTATCTCATCTCATCTAACCTAATTTCATCTCATCTAATCTAACTGAATCTAATCTAACCTAATTGAATCTAATCTAAACTCATCTCATCTAATAAAATAATAAATGGATAAAATAATAAATAGTGATGAATTTCTAAGGTAACGTTAAATGTGGGGAAAAATCATTTGGAAGTCACCACAGAAATAGTTGTAGGTATTTAAGGGTTAAAAAAGGCTCTGTAATACATTGTTGTAACTTCAAAGCTATGAAATGAAGTCAAATCACAGTCAGGAGGTTACACAGCCATGTTGTTAAAATTTTAAATGAATGGTTGGCACTTCTTATTAAAGCAATCATTGTTTCTTCTTAATGGATACTAAATGTTTCCAGTCTTTAAAAAGTACATTTCATCTTTTATTGTGACAGATTTAGATAATGATGTAGAACAGGGGTGCTCAACCCTGGTCCTGGAAAGCCATTCTCCTGCATGTTTTTGATGCATGTTTCCAGAACACCTGACAGTCGTTATCAGTGTCTTCTGCAGAGCTTGATGATCAGCTGATCATTTGAATCAGGTGTGTTGGAAGAGGGATACATCTAAACATGCAGGATAGTGACTCTCCAGACAGGGTTGAGCAGCCCTGATGTGGAAGATTTCAAAGTAAGGAGTATCTGCAGCGTGGACAAACAGTGGTCGAGGCATCAATGTCTGTAGATGATTAAATCTGGGGTCATTTGCACAATGACTGGAACTATAATGTTGATAAAGTGTAACTGGGACTCAGTATGTAATCATTAAACCTTGGTGATTATTATTGGGTGGCTGTGGTGCAGTTGGTAGAGCGGGTCGTCCAATGATTGAAGGGTCGAATCCCGCCTCCAACTGTCCATATGTTGAAGTGTCCTTGGGCAAGACACTGAACCCTAAATTGCTCCCAGTGAGGCCTGGTAGCGCCTTGCATGGCAGCAGTCGCCCACTGGTGTATGAGTGTGTGCGTGACAATGGGTTAATGTGACGTGTATGTATTGTAAAGCGCTTTGTGTGCCATTAATGTACGGAAAAGCGCCATATAAGTACCGACCATTTACCATCCATTTACCATTACTGATGTGTATAAATATGACAAACTTATTCCATCTTTATGGGGAACGTTCCTGTCCTGTTAGAACCACATATCTCTACAAAGTCAAATCACTTTTCAGCTTCTGTGGCGACGCATTTTACAGCAAATTCAGGAGTCAGTGCAGCTTAGTTTATTCAAAATGCATAAAGTGATGGTGTTAAACATACGGCCTGTGGGCTAAATCCGACCTGCAAAAGGGTCCGATCAGCCCCGCGTCATGAATTTGTGAAATGCAGAAATTACACTGAGATGTTAACTCATTAACTCTTGGGTCCTCAGGCCCTTTTGTACAATTTTTTTTTTTTTTTCCTTTGTTGATTATTCATTTTTGGCTTTGTTGGAGTTTTTGGTATGAAATTTGGCAAGAATTTTTACTTTTTAGATCTATTTTTGAAAATCCAGTGTCTTTTACTCTTACATGTGTTTTGCATCCTGTGATTACTTTGGTGACAAAAATGTACACTCACAAAAATAAAACCTGCTATAAAATCATCATGCAGCAATGTGAATATATTTGTTTTTTGGCTTTTTTCCATAAATCTCTTCAACAACTTCTCAAAATATTCTGTTTAAAAATAAAAAACATTTGACAATTTTCAGGATTTTAACCCTTTAAATGCCAGTTTAATTATTTGAATTCTGAGTGATTTATTACAAAGAAAACAAAAAATTTAATATTTATTTTTCTATTTGGATATTTTCCAGTTAAAGTCCTTTGAGTCCTTGGGTGATCTCAAGTGGGTTGGGGTAAAATACTAAAATAACCACATAGAAATAATGACAATTCCAAATTTTTCTCTTTGTTTTGGTATGAAAGAAAAAAAAAATCTATGAAATTGTTTACATTTGCACATTATCCTTTAACCCTCTCAGGGCCAAATTAAGTTGCAGTAACAGGAAAAATCAGATATTTAGCTGTTGCAAATCTGCAACGCCTGCCTTGAGAGGGTTAAAAAAAAAGGTGGAAAGTAACAAATTACATTTTCTCATGTTACTGTAATTGAGTAACTGTAATTTTTCAAATAGTTTTTGAGGTAGGTAATTTTACTTTTATTCAAGTACATTCACAAGATCATTGACCACACAACTTATGCCACTTATACTTGAAAATGTTTTATAGGATGGTCTGAACAAAGTTTACATGTTATACCATCTGAAAGGTCCTAATATCATGTGGACTAAAAGGTGATTAAAAAAAACTGGTGCTGAATTGGATTCAAGACTCGGCCTTTTTTCACATCAAGTAATTGAACTAATTAACTTTTATTCAAAGTAAATTTTAAATAAGTAGTTTTTTACTTCTACTCCAACAGATTTTTATATCTGTGTTACCCCCACAAACGTAATAAACTGTAAACATAACAAAAATTTGCATCTTTTAACATAATAATTCAACAAACGTAATAATTTTCCCACAAACGTAATACTTCATTTCCCAACATTGTGCTCCTACCCTCTCCAATGTTCTCATAATCATATCCAGACATTTTATTTACATGGTTCAAACAGGCTTCTATTAAACTTAATGACAATAAATACTATTCAGTTCATACTGAAACTTTATACTAAAACCTTTACAACATTTGTGTCCATTTCGTTTTGTTCCTCTACTTGTATTTGTAATTAAACACCTATTAATGTGGAATCAGTGCCATGTGGTAGAACTGCAACATTTGATCATTCTAAAAAGTATCCAAAAGACAAGAATAAATGGGAAGAAATATAAAGATGAATGAACATTCATTCATGCATTACTTACTAGAGTGTATTAATTGATTACATTTGTAAAGTTATTACAATTTTGTAAACTTAAGATTTTAATTGTACATTTAAGGTATTATGTTTGTGGTAGGCAATTGTTTTGTTTGTGGGAAACATTACATTTGTGGGATTATTACGTCAACAGCTGCAAATTTTTCTTACGTTTGTGAGGTTAACAGATGGGTACTTTTACTTGAGTAAAATTTAAGCAAACTAAAGAAGCTTTTACTTAATTATAATTTTCAGTACTTTTCCCACTTCTAATTTTAGTTTCAGGCTCATTGAGTAGATTTTTAAATGGGTACTTTTACATTTACTTGAGTAGAATTTAAGCAAACTAAAGATACTTTTACTTAATGTTAATTTCTCAGTACTTGTCCCACCTCTGATATAGTCTTAGGCTTATTATTACAGAAGTTTCATTTATTTTCGACATTATTTAGACAATAATGCATTAGTAGTATGTAAATCTTGTGGTGATTTCATGGTCTTCTCCAGTTGTGTGTGTGTGTGTGTGTGTGTGTGTGTGTGTGTGTGTGTGTGTGTGTGTGTGTGTGTGTGTGGTGTTGTATTACCTGGCAGGTTGATGTGGCACATTCCGTTCGCGTTGGAAAAATCGCGACAACAATGAAAGTCAACGCGATGCCCAGCCACATGTTGTCTCCTACCAGACATTCCAGGTGGTACAGGTGGTGGTGGTCAGTGGGGTCTGTTGTGTGTATAGGTGGGGGGTCTGTTGTTTGTGCTCCGGTCCGTCGGGTTTGTGCGTCTTCGACTCGACAGGTGCGGAGTGTTTCCAGACTGAGTTCAACCGCTTCATGGAACCGAGTCTTTGTGCGTTAAAACATGGGGGTAAGAAAGGGTAAAAGGTTCCCGTAACAGCTTGTTTTGCTGAGTGAGTCAGTCGTGAAGGCGTTTGTAAATTAAAAAAAAAAAAAAAAAAGTCTTCCGTGGGAGTCCTCGTCGTGGACCTGAGCTCCGCCTCTGGTGGATGGAAGGAGGACCGACCGCGGAGACTGAATCCTCACAGGGAGGGTGTGCGTTCATGACACCCATGGGCCCCATAATAAACCGGATCAGGTGCACCCCCTAAAAACAAAACAAAACCACTTACACACACTATCTGCTGCCAGAAAGTACTGGTGGGAGGTCGTGACAGGTCTGAGTCACAGATATTTCTTGAAGTCTAGGCTTCGTGTGTCTTTTCGTAATTGGAATTTCATTTTAAAGAAGAATGAAAATTGAATTTCAAAGCATTTTTTTTCAGTGTCAAAATAAACCGTTAAAAAACGGACTGATTTTAGTTTTTTTCTTTCTAATAATAAATAATCACCTGACAAACGAAAAAACGAGCCAAAAACGCGCGTTTTCTCATTTTCTGAAACCGGAAGTTGCCATTTTTAAGCAAAGTGCGGATGCAGACGAAAGAGGAAGTGTGTGGATGTGAACGGGAAAAATGGACATTGAGCAGTAATTGCTTTCCAAAACGACTGAAGACTGTGTCTCAGGAAAGTCACTTTATGCTACAGAGACACTAGCACACTGGCAGTCCTGTTTTGTGCTCTTTTCTTGAAAATGATAACATCCGGTTTCAGAAAGTGAAAATAACGGGCCTTTTTGATCTGTTTTTCTATTCTATTTTTGTCAGGTAGTAACTTTTTTTTTTATTAGATACAGAAAACGAAAATCAAATTCTTTTTACTCGGTCTATTTGTTTGACAATAAAAAAGAAAAACGCCTTGAATTTCAGTTTTAATTGTTGTATTTCAAAACGAAAATCATATAACCACTTATTTTTTGTTCCGTTTCTGAAAAGAAAATCCAATTACCAAAAGATACACGGACCGACTAGGATCCTTCCATGGTAGTGGCTTCATTCATAGACCAGTCATGAGTCCCTCACACTGATCAGTACAGTGAAAAAGCAAGACATTGAATCAATGTAAAAACAAAGTTCTTCAACTTAATTAATTCAATTGTCATTCATTTACATTTTATTTGGTTCACTCATTAATTCCATTAGGTGTGACCAATTGAAGAACTTTGTTTTTTCTTTTGACACTGATTTAATGTTTTGCTTTTTTCAGTACTGAATGAATGGACTGAATGTTGTCTCAGAAAATTGAATCTTGAAGATGGGAGCAGTGTTTATTTACAACATGAAATAAAATCAACCAAATATTTCAAAATAAGAAGTTAAAATTATCTAAATATCTTTTTCTTCTACGAATATTATTTTATCTTAAGTAGGACAGACAAGTTGTGGAGAAAGCAAAACAACTACTTTTTTTTTTTTTTTTTAAAAAAGGAAGTAAATATACAGTTGCCCATAAAGTTTAATTAAAATGAATGAATGAATGAATGACCTTTTCAGAGCGTCATATGGTTCTGCAGCGGTGTTTTGTGATTCTGTTTTACAGACGTCCCTGAATTCCTGTCTCACATCCACACCTGCACATTCACACGCTGATCATGACATTGTCAGTATCTTTTCCAACTTTGTAGTAATGTAGTATCATTTATTGGATGGAGCTAGACTCAGAACAGGGTTTAGGTTTTACTTTAAAGGAGGAAGTGTTAACTTAAAACCACATTCTTGTTCATAAAGTTGAAATAAAATAGTTTTACCTCTTTTCATGAAATGATTGTGACAATGTGATTTATTGTTGGTGGATAAAGTGTAACCTGGACTCTTATGTGATCAGTGGACCTGGGCGAAGGGGATTAATGATGTGTATAAATAGGAATAAAGAGGAATGAGTCTGCAAACCTAATTATTCAAACTTTTTAGGCAACGGTGCACATACACAAAATAACAATAACTAACACAAAGATGGCAATGGCATCAATTTTAATAAACAAAATAAATAGTACATTAATTTATTGAGGTTTTTTATTGCTTACTACACAGCACTTTCATCAAATCTGTTGTCTGTAAATATCCTTTGTAATTAAAATTGAATTAGATTGAGTGATAATAACAAGAAAAGGGAATATATACATATATATGTATATGTATATATATATATATATTTTACTTTTAATGTGCCTGTGATTCAACTCTTAATTCTTATTTTACTGAATGACTTGCTATTAGTAAATACATTGATATTGTTCCTGCTATTCATCATTTCAAAGATTCTTTTGTTATGTCCCTCTTATTATGACTGTATTCTTTACTTTCTCACTTTCTGTCATTAGTGATTTTATTCTCCTCTGCATGTTCCATTTATTCAACTATAAGTGAATTGAACTCATTTTCAGTTTTAAATGAGCTATATAATGTGAATAGCTATTACCCAATAAGATTGCTTGGCTATATCTTTATTTCTTCACTGAGGTTTTATTTTTTGGTTGTGGTCGACTCTTTTTCATATGGAAGACTTGCACAGAGGATTTTTCGTACTGAAACAGTGCTGAGGATCTACAGGAGCGTCATTAAAAACATTTAAAAGGACAGATATTGAAACAGTCAAGGTGAATAAATGGTCATCATAGATACTTTCCTTGTCTTGGTGTTTCACTCACATGTACACACATCAGTTAATATTTATACACTCACTCTGTACTCATTTTATACTTCTCAGTCTTCATATAATTTCTGTGCATTTATGTCTTGATTGCCACCCTGTCTGTAACCTGGTTTATATTTCTACTGTTTGTCTTAACTAGGGCACTCTTGTAACATTTTAAAAAATCAGTGAGTCTTTCTTGCTATATGTAATAAAGGTTAAGTAATCAGCTAAATAAATGAACGAATGACACTGCCATAGGGAGTGCATTTGCCGGAGGTATGGATAGAGAATTTAATTTCCAGTAATTTGGTGTTAGTTTGAAGTCACTACAATGAGCAGAAGGGAGGTATAACAGCTTTTACATGTTAAACAGACTCAGGGACAGTTTTTATGCAAATGCCATCAAGGCATTAAACACTGAGCATGTGTGTTCTGTGACTTAGATGCAGTATTTACATTGTGCAATATACTTTCGTGCAATATTAACTGGAATAGGGTGAGGGAACTGCTGCGAGGGGACTGTTGTGTGACTGGTGTGTATAAGCGTTTGTGTTCTTTTATTCCTATTTATTACCTGCATTTTAAATTTTATATTTTTACACCTTGATTGTTTTATTGTTGTTTTATATATTTATTTATAC
>JAPTGZ010337885.1:0-11906 GCA_029814645.1 Fowleria isostigma | reverse complement strand
TATCTATCTATCTATCTATCTATCTATCTATCTATCTATATGATAATTATATAGGGTACGAAAAAAAGCAAAGAATGACAGCTGACAGCACTCACAAAGTGTTTTATGTCCCAGTTAAATAGCCTTCCACGTCAATGTTGTGCATGACATATAATAAAGCACAGTGCTCTGGGGCTCTTTCTCCTTCCTGATGGACTGAGCAGAATATTTACAGTAAGTCATTGTACTTTTCCAAGCTGAGTTTTCACCCATAAAGACCCAAACATCCACTATCGTCCAAAATGATTTACTGATATAGAATTTTAAATACCTGTTGATCCACTAATCTTATCAATACATGTAAATAATTGGTGTAAAATACAGTTTTTCATCTTTTCATGGCTATCAGATATGATGCATTTGGATATTCAGAGGCTTGGTGGTTACCATGGAAATATTGTCATCTTCTACAACAATGATTCATCAGTAAACCCCTGGCATTGGATCAGTGACAGTGGATGGACACACTTATTTAATATTCAGTTAATGTCAAATTTAACAGAAAAAGTTAGTCTTCAGTTTTCTCTGTTTTGACACAATAACCTTTGGATTCATTCTAAACTTTAATAAACATCTATATGATCAGTGAATTAAATTTTGGAAAATACCTGATGCTCACTCAAAAACACAAAATACAGAGCATAACGTTAGAGTAAATGGTAATAAAGGTTTAAAAATACAGAGGAAAAAATCATTTGGGAACTGCCACAATAGTAGCACTAGGTCTTTATGAGTTTATAATTTTGCTATGGTTTCATTCTTTATTAAAGAGCAAGTGCTGCACAATAAGAAAAGCCTGGAGAATTTTTTTTTTCCTATCATACCTACATATCACACAAACAGAATTCAATCTCTTTGCACTCACTGTACAGGAATCACTCTGAAATATTAAGGCCATATTCAATTGTTCATAATTTCTCACAAATTACTTCCACAAGGCCTGCAGAAAAAAAAAAAAAGTTAATCCTCACAATTTGATGGAAAATATTTTCTCATCAAAAACTGACAAAAACTTTTCACTACTAATTTAAGGACTGCCAGCAGAGCCGGAAGGTGGAAAAAGAAAAGAAAATTCAGACCAAGGAAATGTTTTGAAGCCAAGCGGAGGTGCAACCAAATCTTTGTACTCTGTGGAGAAAGGTAAGAGCCGGAACTAAGTCTGGCATGTAAACAACCTCTGCAGTGATGCATGCTCACTGCCCAGGCAACAGTTTCACTTGAGGCTTTTAGTTCTAACACACAGCTCTGACTTTTGCAGAGTAAAATAATGGTTTTACTTTAACTTGGCACTTTCACTAGTATTTGCAGCACCTGAATTCATGAAAAAAGCTTTATATGCAAAATGATTTTTTAAATTAATAACAATAAATTACACCATAAATAGATCTTTATGAGTTTCTTGTGGCTTTAAATGCTTAAGCATTCATCACATACTCATAACACGGGAATATATAGTTAGGTCTGATGAATTTGGTGGATCTCTGTAACAATACTGAGCATGGTACAGTACTATTATGACATTAATACAGGGCTTCTTCAGGTATAAGCAAATCTAATTTAATGCTTTTTTATGCCATTTTTACTGCCACTTCAAACAGATTTAATTCCCATGTCCAACTGGAGAAACAGTTTTATATACATAACCAGGTTCTGAAGCATTCTTCCTCCAATCACTTCTGCTGAAACTTACATTTTCCCATTTTTCCGACATTTGCTAATATTCCATGTGCTCTTTCGTCACAGCGTGAATATGTTCCAAGCACACTGCATTCCAAGCATCCAGTGTTGTGACTTTGTGCACCGACTGTAAACAATTGCCAATTAAAGGGTTCCGCCTGTGAATCATCACAATACACTTCCGATCCAAATTATTAAACGTTTACAGAGTCATCCCGGATAATTTGACGCCCTAGGCGGAACACGGAAGTGGCGCCCCATTTTCCCTACCTGGGAAACCCCTCTTAGCTTAGCAGCAGAGCTAGAGGCTAGGTCTCCCAGCATGCATTGGGGCAGGGTATGTAAGTAATAAATAAGGTTTATTTATAGAGAATCTATTCACAGACAGAGGTCACAAAGTGCTTTACAGTATACAATAGAGGAAACACAGTTAAAAAAGGGTAGTTACACCATGGGCTGGCTCTGTTTAAAACAATAATCTAAGTATAACTGTTTGGCTGAGAGAAGTGTAACACATAAAGACTGAAACAAGCCTATAATATGGTTATTTTCAAATCAAGGATATACTTCTATACGTTTGTGAAAGAAATCAAGGAAGTTTAGATTCATTTAACCTCCTCTTTGTGGCGCCCCCTCCAACGGATGGCGCCCTAGGTGGCCGCATAGTTTGCCTGTGTCACGGGCGCCCCTGAATGTTTATATAATCAAAATAAATTGTGAATAACAATGTTTTTCCCCATCAAGTGGATTTTATTTTTTCATGCCTCTGGATATTGATTTAATGCCTTTTAATGCAATGTAAGGCCTTAATTTTTGCAAAATCTATTGAATGACTTTTAATGCTTTTTAATGACATGCAGAAACCCTGTAATAATAATTTCACCACAAACAGGTCATACAGAAAAGAAAAATAAATAAATTTAAAAAATAGCAGATGTTGAGACACATAGACTAAACTGGAACCCAACTATCACTTGTAATCCTGACATTAGTGCATGTGAATTCTAGGGTGCCTTTTTTAAATATGACGGGACACGAGAAATTGGATCCACTAAACTGTGCCAAAAATCTGGAACATTGCTCCTGATCACAAGAGAGTTCCTACAAATAGATATGTAATGTTCTTCACACTTTCATTTATTAGTCTGAGATTGTCTGCATGATGCCTCACTTCAGCTTCATTAGATCTGCAATTACAAAACACACACTTTTAGAGTAAAAGAAGCTTTTGTACTCAGTGTTCAGGTGGTGTCAGAAGATGAATTTGCCTAATGTATGCTCAAATACATCTGAAAAAAGAAAATATTTGCTGTGGTAGGTTATCATAGGAACATAGTATTATGTTTTGTCTGAATTATGTCAATGCATCTTCTACCTTACTGCACACACAGTCATGATTTCTGCAACATTTGGCACCTGTCAGAGTGTAAAATGTTGCTAGTAAACTCATCTTGCAAACTCCAATAAAAAGCTCATTACAGCAGAGCCGTTTAAGGGCTGACAAACTCCCATCAATCATGTTCAGTCCAATTATGGAGAAAGAATGCATAATCGTGTATGCATAACAGTGGTACAATGATTCTTCTGGAAGTCTTAGGCTGCACTGACCATTAAGGCTTCTGCTAGGCTCAGTGATGATGTCAAATCACTGTAGGGGCTACTGTTATTTCAGAGTGGATTGATAATTGTATGCAGACACACATGAAGTAAAATCAGTCTAAACTAACATGCAAGGACACTACAGACTGAATGACCACCCCAGAGTATAGCAAAGATCAACTATGTAATAATTTATGGATCATCAGACCAAACCACAAACTGAATTCAAAGGATACCACGCTGAAGGTTTAATTCTTATTTCCAACATGGCTCCCAGATGTTAAGACAGAAATAGCACAAGATATTTACAACATGAACCAAATGATCATTCATGATCATCCAAACTATCTCACCAAAACTGGAATTAAAACAACACAATTAAAATGAACTGCTCTGTAACTGGACTTCCAACGTTATATCATAAAATCATGTAAATATACACGCCACATTAGTTGGCATTAATTGCTATGTTATCTGGACACATTATAAGCTTTCCACATGTATGTTTACTGTCAAATCCCACGTACTGAAGGTTACAGTTAGGTTAGGATTAGGATTAAGCCGCAGGGGTCACCAACGCTGGTCCTCAAGGGCTACTATCCTGCATGTTTTAGATGTTTCCCTCTTCCAACACACCTGCTGATTGTCACTAGTCTTCTGCAGAGCTTCATGATAGGCTTATCATTTGAATCAGATGTGTTGGAAGAGGGAAACATCTAAAACATGCGGGATAGTAGCCCTCGAGGACCAGGGTTGGTGACCCCTGGATAAGGGGTTATGGTTATGTGAACTGGAGGTCTTGGTGCAAACTGACATGTGACCAAATGGCGTTGAATGACATGCAAAAGGATTAAAATGCATATGTATACCACACCAAATGTCATAAGAACTTGACATACAATGTAATTTCATGAGATCAGTCTCGGACTTTATAGAAAAGCCCAGATCTGACTTCTAAAAGACCCTCATGCTTAACGACTCAACTTGTAATGGATTACTTCACACAGCTGAGCCAACTATGTAAATACACATTTAAACTATCGAGTCCAAAAAACAATCACATTAGAGAAAAAAATCTAAACAGTTTCCTCTTAAAGCTGCAATGCTTAATAGTTTTTGGCATCATTGAACAAAAATTCCATCATTTTTGTTCAGTATGTTGGAATTGAATTGTTCTGAGAGGACATGAGGTTTCTGCATCTTCTCTATGCCTGTGTTTTCAAGCTGTAGAAAATATGCATTGTGACACACAAACATAGATATGTGTTTCCAGACATGAAGTGAGGTTAAATACATGATTAGCTGGGTTTCCATTACAGTTGTCTGCAAAATAAAAGTGATATTTTTACAATTTCCACAAAGTATTAATACTTCTTGTAGGTGTTTTCATTGAAGAGTGTTTGGCTTCTGATGTGTGATTCTGGCAAAGTCCCATCTGCTTCTCGCAATATGTCGTAGTTCTCGGGGGGGTCGAAAAGTCTCAAAAACCACTTCATGAGAGCATAAATTTGGTTTTTGCAGTCTTTGAGAGTTGTTCCAACATTTCTGTGATTCCATTATCAGTTTTCTATTGTGTAATTTACATTTTCAGATTCTTTCAAATACAACCTGGATGTGCCTCTACTGCTCTACTCCAGGTCTCAACATAGAAGCATGGAAATGAAACAATGTCAAGTCGTCAATCTTTATTTTTAGTTTTTGGATTCGGACTGAGAGGGGACAACTGCAGAGGTGTGTATTTTCCAATTCTGGAGTTTCTCCCACCTGATGTCACCTGCAGCTTTAAA
Source organism: Fowleria isostigma (assembly GCA_029814645.1). Taxonomy (NCBI): domain Eukaryota; kingdom Metazoa; phylum Chordata; class Actinopteri; order Kurtiformes; family Apogonidae; genus Fowleria; species Fowleria isostigma. The sequence continues at coordinate 6,804 of JAPTGZ010337885.1, read as the reverse complement.
TAATAAAAGCCTCATGAGAAGGATTTGCCAGCTGTTAGGCACTTTAAGGTTGTTTGATCATAACACCGCACATATGTTCTGTGACACACAGTAAAATCACTCATTTTACATGCCTAAAATGATCTTATTAGCTGCAACAGAAATGTGTGGAGTCAGTGGATTGCTCATTTTGGCATCTTTGAGGTGCAGTAAGAAAAAAACAAAAAAAACAATAGCACCCATCATACCATAGACCAACGGATAAATAAGTAAAGCTCCAAACCAAGGCATTCAAGCAACTCTTTTTTTTCTCTCACTTTGGATCATTTTAGGGGTGCTTGCCTCACAGTTTTTTCACTCAATTATGGTGGCAGAAATAATGGTTTAAATACTGTAACTGCAGTAAATGCCCAGAGGTCACTTTACCCTCCAATTACTCAGCTGCCTAGGTCTTATAATGGAAGTCCATTTAAGAGATTAACTAAAGGAGCACTGCTAATACATAGATTACTCAGCCGAGGAGCAATTTGGCTCATTGTGAAAAGGTGATGATATTAATGATGATAATGGCATACGATTGAGCTTGAGCTGGTGAGTAACCATTTGAAATACTTATAAAAAATCCTTTCTTTTCTTAGAAGCTGAGTCTGAGGCCAGGACTGAAACAAAAAGCTCTAAGCTCTGACACCATAGACAGTATTGTTCTGTAAAAAGTGCAAACAGGCGATACTGTCACCCTGCCTGAGCAGTCAGCAGGTCAAATGTGTTACTGATCACAGCTCATGATGGAAGGAGGCGCCCTGCATCTGCTGCGCTTGCACCTAGACAAGGATCCAAAAGGACATAGAGATGTTTCAGAGCTCACACACTAAGTACAGGCTCGTCTTTCTTCAAACCTTTCTTACACATGGACAATCTTACAATACACACAGACACACATACAAACAAAGACAGTCCTCTATTCTCAACATCTCATTTCAGTAAAGTACCAGATGGTGCACACACAGACACACATATTCTCAGAAAACGGACTAGCCATATACCCCCACAGAAATGGTTTTTCATTATCTTTCTTCATACTCCTCAGAATGCACACTTGAACATTGGATGAATTGGTTTATTTCCTATGGGGGCAATGTGACCGTCAGTGTGCTGTCATAACACTCAGGATGCTGCCAAAATGGTTTTGTGAATGAAACGTCAGCCAGAGCAGCAGTAACACAGTTTCCTTCCCGTGTACCGATCTGTTGAGTAGAGGTAACTGGATGCAAATCTGAAGCAAGCAGGAAACCGAAGAGAAACAACGTATAGAACATATACGCACCCCAAAGTGGAAATGTGAACAGTGAGGACAGAAAGAAGCAGATGTATGTAGTATTTCTACTTTAAAATATTGAATTATGAAAAAAAAAAAAAAAAAAAAAAGACAGTGTACTGGAATACAGATGCGCAATGAATCTATTCATGATAGGCCAACGGATTTATGCGACCACTACAGGGAATAGTGGTCACTCTGTCAATCTACCATAGTGATGAAAATTAACCCCATGGGCCCTTTGACAAAATATGATGGGATGGGATCAGTACCATTAAGACACTTGCCTGGCCAGCCATCTGGTTTTCTCAGTGTATTCAATACTGAGAAAACAGTTTGGAATCAGGCCAGTCACTGTGAAATATGTCCAATCTATTTTAAACCATTGGACACAGCTTTAAATGAAAAGAATGGAATTTGATGCTGAAATCACATAATTTCTTCTGGTGGATTTGAATATGAGGCTTAAGAAGGTATAAAGTTACTATGTGATGCTATTATTTTGGTTCATTGTTTGTTGATCCACACTTCAGACTAAACTGTGACAGTTCCAACCTTGGACAAATCCAAATAGATCTTTTGTGTAGCTGCTGACAACACAAACTGTAAAACAGAGATGATATCAGGTTATTCTGTCTTACAACAGAGCTAAAATAACAGAGCTATATGTAAAATATCAGCTGACACAGCACCTGGAACACTGATGAGGGGAGGGCTAAACATGACAAACTGATGGGGCCCAGCATTCCCACTCCATTGGGCCCAGCCCCAATGTATACCAGTGGTACAGAGCCAAGTTGAATTCAGTAAAGTGTCCAAACATCCAAAGCATCTGCCCTCCCTGCTGTGGCCCTTTAAGTGAAAGATTGCGAAGTGTCAGTAGGTACAGAAGACCACAAAGAGCTGTAGACAACTAGCAGTGGTAGACTTCGAGGAACTAGTAAAGCATGTTAAGTTTCACTTTCAGTTTCTTTACTATTATCAGCCCCCCCCTGACAGATGCGTCTTTTTTCCTCTGCATTGTACCAGTTTGGCCTGGTTCGGCTCTACTTGGCTCTACATGGTCTGCTACAGTGCTGTCGGTTTTCCACTTCACAATTAGTATCAGTTCGGTGCAACTGAAATGGCCGTGGTTAGTGGAGTCAAAACTCGAAACAGAAGTTTGGTATATTAAACAGTAATGACAATGGATGGCATGGAGGTTCTGCTGTACTGGTTGCTTGATCTGTGGCTTTTTGTCACAGAAAAAGTGAAAAGAGAGAGTCATAACGGGACAAAAGTGGAGATTAAAACACATCCGAAAAGGAAAGTGAAAGTTGTAAGATATTCCTTTCTTAGTCCCACAAGGGGAATGAAAGCCAATGTGGAAGTATGAAGCTGAACACTGGCGGATAAAAGCTGATAACAGATGATGTGTAATGGTAAGATAATGCCTATAGATGTGTCATTGAGCAGTCTATGTGGACCGAGATGTGAGTGAAATGATACAGAATGATATAGAGGCTATGTGGAGATCTGCTCTGTTATGACTCTTGTCTGTGTATGATGTTTACACTACGCCTTGTGTACGTGTGATGACTCTCCCTCTGACCAAACAGTGACCTGCTGTGTGATCTCAGTACCAACTCAGCATGACTTAGCCCAGTTGGAACCAAAGAGAAGTGAGTATCAAAAAAAAAGCACTTGTACCATATACAAGGTGCAGTGGAAAAGCGCAAAAAACATGCTGAGTCAAGTCATGCCAAGTCATGCTCGAAAGGTGCAGTGGAAAAGGGGCAATAGTTACCAGTGAATTCCTTATAGTAGAGGGCCTATAATGTGTTTCAGCAGGCCCAAAATTGCCAGCGGCACCCCAGCACAGCACATTCAGATTAAGATTATTCTGACCAACTGTCAAAGTACCTGTTAATAACTATACTTAATAATTCCATAAACCATGACTCATTGGTGATTTTGGTAGCTTTAAGTGTGTTCTTTAACATCCAGCACCATTCCCAAAAAAAGAGCAAACTACAAAATCTTAACAGTTGCAGCATGTTAAGAAAATTCTTGAAACCACACTCAAAAACAAAAAGACAAAACTGTGTGAATAACATTGGCAGCTCAGATGAAAGTGTTCTATGTTCGCTGCATGCCTCCAAGTGTGTATGCATTTGACAAAGGCTGATTCTGACCTCCCAGTGGGTCATGTACAATGGAATGCATCCAAATGCCACAGGGGAAACAAGCCTTGTCTCTAAAACAATGGATTCTTACTATTCACTCAGTAGCTTGTTTTCTATTGTTAAATCAAAAACAATATGTTAATGTTCATTATGTTCAATATCCTTTGGTCCTCAGTATGAATGGATGACTTCCATTGCTCAGAAGTCTCTTTGTAAACATCTAGATACATGATAAGAGTACATTTCTCATTGACATAACCACCCACACATTTTACTCTGTAAGAATCTATAGTGGATATGGACTCCTTGCAGGCAAATAGGAGCAACTTGTTTATAGTAGTAAATCCTCAAAATCATAGAAAAGAGGTGAAATATTTGTATAGATTTTTTAACATGTTCAGGAACTACCCAGACAGCTAATATTCATTGATACAAGTTGAAAAGTCAGTATTTTGTATCACTACCTTTTTTTTATTATCCTACTCTGTTCTCTGGAGGCTCCAGGCAAGCACATTGCACTCTTGTTTTCATCTCATCCCTGTAAACTCAGCACATGAACAGTGATTAACCACCTACATGTGACCTTTAGCACTCCATACACACAAAAGAGAAAACATGGAAGTGTATTATTCACCACAAGACTGTGTTCCTGTATGTGCTGAAATAAGAAAGTCTATGGTTGATAGCAGAGAATATTAAGCTCATAGTGAGACCTCTCTGTTTGTGTGGATCATAGCACAATAAATTATCTGTGATCATGTGCTTTGCTGTTAGTAATCTCACCGCCAGAATGTTAACCAGGAAAAAAGTCGAATGATTTATATAGTAAGCTGTTGTAGCAACAGGGTCAGTGTATAGAGTATCAGCCACTCAGAAATATAGCCAAATATGAAGAACCAGAAAGTACGGTGCCCCTGAGGTGCCAAACATGAAGATTAAATGCAAATACAAGAGAGAAAAAATACAAATACAAAAGAGAAAACGCAAGTACGAAAAAGAAAATGCAAATACAAAGGAGAAAACACAACTATGAAAGAGAAAACACAAATGCAAAAGACAAAGAGTCAGAAAGAGCCTCTTTCTGTTTGCCAGCAAATTAGGGGAAAAAAGTATTACTAAAGAGACAAGTAGTGATGTCGTCCAATCAGTGTCGACTCATGCCACCCGAAGGTACCGGCTTTTCTGTTAGAGTTACATTGTTGTGTTTTCGCTTTTGTATTTGCATTATCTCCTTTTTATTTATGTTTTGCACTTCAGGACCACTGCAATGAAACTGGATTGAAAAGACAGTAATGTAATGTAAATGATTTTTACCTCAAGGTTTTATTTTATTAGCATGATTGAAAAGACCATCAGAGAGTTATTCTGTAGGTCATGTACACAAGGATAATGAGAGCTCAAGCAAACCTGCTGTTTTTTCATGTATGCACGGCACAATATGCAGAGGGCTGCACTCAGTTGTGATGATTAATCTCAATTCTCTCAGTCCGGCAATTTACGAAGATTTGACAAATACGCCTCCCCGATTGGAGAGGCAAGCAGAGACTAATAGAGGGGCAAAATGTGTCGACACACACCAGACAAACACAGAAGCAGCAGAAGTTGACCAAACTCCATCAAACACTCTCCACATATAGACACGTTGAATGTTATTGTTTATTTCTGGTAATTCCACCCATGTAAGACTTAGCAAAGCAACCACTGTCCTCATTTTAGAAACATCTGCTAAATCACAGAAAAATCACAGAGATAAGTATGACTAGTTTAGATAATCTTTGTGCAGATGCAGTACCATGCAAAGCTAACTGTATTTAGCGAAACCCGTTTCAAATGGCTGATGAACTGTGGGTTCTGTCACCGCTGGCATTATGGAGTTGAGAACCACATCTGTGAGGAATCCACTCCGTGTCATCAAAATGGTAAATGGTGAATATATAGCGCTTTTCCACACTTTCATGGTGTCCAAAGTGCTTTACATTACAAGCCTCATATTCACCTACTCATGCACATAGTGTCAAAATCTGAACTCACACTGTTGAAAAGATGAAGACTCGGCGTCCTGTCTTGTCCCACATCTGGTTGTCTTTTTTATGAGTGTCCTCTATAAATGTGTTTTATATCTTCTTCGTCTTGTCTGTGCTTGTTTCTGTTCCTCCCCTCCTCTCCCTTCCCTCCACTGTCTCCCTCATCTCCATGTCGGACCCGTGTTCCTCTGTTTCCTCGTGTGCACCTCCCTCATCTCCTTTTTCTCTGTTACTGTCTCTAAAAAGTTCTTCTGGAGTTTCATCATACCTTGAATTGTCAGAGTCTGTGTCCATAATCATCTTTAAAGTTTCTAAATTTGCTTCTGTTTCCTGCAGAGCTGGTATTTTCCTATTCAAAGTGAATGGTTCTGCATATGTTGTTGTAGGACAGTGGGAATTCGAGTTGGAAAACTTTACAATTGGTACTTCATTTATCTCAAAAAGCTGCTTCTTTGTTTGCTTGTTCAGGGCTATATTTAAATGTAGCGTTGTCTGTTGACAACCAATGCAGGGCACCAGAGGAGCAGAGGCTTGTACCCTCTTCATAGAAAGTTTCTAATTTGAAAGTTAACCACGCTTATTAAATGGTGAAACCAGGGGTTGGAGTAAATAAGCTCTGCTTCTTCTCACTCCCTTTTGGGCTTTGTTCTTCAGGGGTGATATACCAGTAGGGACTCGTGTTGTGGAATGATGTGTTATACTTACGGTGTACACATACCGTTCTGCAATATAATTGTTATATCTATGTGCACTTGCAATAGATACTGCTCTGTGCATGTGCCTCAGGTATATGTTACATGTATAGTTTCTATGTATTTCTACTTCAATAACCTTCCAATATAATCCACTAGGTATAGTTTATATTCACGATCTACAAGTCTACTTGTCTCTTTTTGTAAGTATATTTTCATATGCATATTCTTCTTGTACAGTTCTGGATGTAAAACTCTCTACATAAATTCTTCTTGGTATGAATCTTACAGAGACTTGTGCATGTAGCATGCTCTTCTCTTCTTTTTTTTTCTTTTTTCTTTTGCCAATCCTTTTATGTATGACTGTGTACACATGTGTGAAATGTATATGAACAGTATTAATTATTGTGCATGTATATGTACATGAAGTGCATAAGCTCAAAATAAACTAAACTAAACAAACTAAACACTCACTTGCTCGCAATGTCACTTGTCAACGTGTCTTTATTTATTTATGTATTCATTAATTAATTTATTCATTCATTCATTTTCTATCCTCACTAGGGTCACGGGGGTCGCATGGAGCCTATCCCAGCTACTTAAGGGCGAAGGCGGGGTACACCCTGAAC
>JAPTGZ010337873.1:0-11906 GCA_029814645.1 Fowleria isostigma | reverse complement strand
ACCAGGTTTGACATCAGGTGAGTTTATTGTACAGTGAGATGGCATATGGGAGGAAAGATTTCCTGTGTCTGTCCGTTTGACAACGGGACTGTAGTAGTCTTTTGGAGAATGTGCTCTGCTGTCTGTCCAGTGTGTGGTGGAGAGGATCTCTTCATTGTCCATGATGGAGATCAGTTTCTTTAGCGTCCTCCTCTCCACCACGGACTCAAAACTGTCCATTCTTAGACCGATCACAGAGCCACCCTTCTTGATGATTTTATCAAGTCTGTTGGTGTTGCTGGCTCTGATGCTGCTACCCCAACAAACAGCCACAAAGAAGATGGCGCTTGGCTACCATAGACTGGTAGAACATCTCCAACATGTTGGTGCATACTCTGAAGGATCTGAGCTTCCTAAGCAAGTAGAGGCGAGACACTACAGGTGAAAAGGGTTAAATTTTAAAATAATAGGTATCACCATGAAACTTCCTCAGGTGATTATGACTATGAAAAAAAAGGTATTACAAGTTTTTGAAATTTGTATGTTAAATTATGGAAATTAGGGAATTGGCTCATTAAATATGATGTTTTGCATATAGTTTTGGTAGATAGAGCTGAACATATGATAAAGCTGGGTGCAAAATTATTTTGTCATTTTGTTTACACACAAGATGAAAAAAAATACAGAGGAATTTCAGGATATCTGCTTTCATTACTTAGGAAATCAAAATATTCTCTTCATAGCCTTAAAAAATAGATTTTTGCCATATTTTTTGGGTTAAAATGCCACATAAATTAGGCCGGGAATGATTTATTAACAAGTCTCACTATGAATATCTTCAGAGTACTGCCAAGTGTATCAGTGTAAAGTTTTGTATATATAGGCGATACCAGTCATGACAGACTTCAGGAACTGGATGAAACTTGGCATGTCACGTTGGAATGCTAACTTCTTGGTAAATTCGGGTGAAACTTACTGCCGCAAGTAAACAAACTGTAATAAAATAAACATCTTCATGTCTATTTTCAATGTTCTCTTTATAACAGCTTGAAAGATCACACATAAGACTAAACAGCCCAAAATCTCAAAATTGAGTACTGTATGAAAACTCAATATTTTTGCCTGCCGTGTCTGGCCTTAAAAACCCTATATTTGATCATTTGAGTTCAGTTGGATGTTGTATAAAGTCCCTCATTTTCTGAAAACAGTCATATTGAACAGAATACCCCCCTGCCCCCAACATCAACAAAAACTGTGGAAAAAATCCGCAGATTCCATTTGGGCTTGATTATAAGCCACAACACTAAAGCTGAAATATTGCTGAACATCAGAATGTGATAGGTTGTAAGTTGTATGTTCTATTTTGCTGTCGTAGAACAAGCTCTGCTTGAGCATGGGGCCCAGACTCCCCCACCCAGCCCCTTCTCTGTACAGGCCTTCAACAGAGCTGCAACTTCAAATGGAGCCCAGGGCTTTGACTATGGCATCTCCAACAACAAAGGTGAGGTCATCTTCTCAAATATTAGGCTTTAAAACATCACAAACACACAAACATATCCTTAAACTGCATATCACTTTGCTTTTCACATACATGTTATTTTATGCTTTTCATTTGTGAATCCTCTGCCTTCAATCCAAGGGTTTGAGGGAAGTTTTCCATTGCTGGCCTATAGCTCATCTCTTACTTTACTCTGCCCTCTCGACTGTTCCCTGTTTTATTTTTATAAACTACAGTGTATATATGATTTCTCTTCATTCTTAGCGTCTCAGACTGAAACATTGCTTATTCAGTAGAAACACCAGGGCTTTAAAAACACTTTAATCTTCATAATTTAGTGCAAAACCTCCACAAATTAAATGCAATTATGAGCCAATTAACTACTTCAGTATGTAGGTGCTCTCTCTTGTCTCTGATCTACCATCTCTTTTTGTTCATGCATGCTTTAATGCGTGTACTGTTGCGAATTCATGCCTAACATTGCTGCAATGTCAGGCATATTTTTGTCTGTGTGCATGGGCCAGTCGGTGTGCTTTCATTCAGTTGGTACATACTGTTGGTGTTTAGATGAGTACTATTTAAGCAGCTTCATCCTGTATGAAAGTTGCATTGGGTAAGCCCACAACCAATAACTGGCCCTCATGTCACCCTTATCTCTCTATTGCCATAAGTTATAAACACTATTTGCATAATCGCTGTTTTCTTAGAAATATAAGTGAGTTGTGAAACTTCTGAGCCAAGAATGAAGGGCATCACCCTGTTAAAATGAAAGCTATTCCCAATGTGAGACACTCACTCATGCTATGCTGAGAACTGTGGTTATGTAAATGAGCCAACATTTGCCCAATTTAGACTCGTGAAATGAATGCATAGGAGGAGACCCCTGGCTGTGTCTTCTCCCCTGTCAGTATGTGTTTTCTACAGTTTGCAAAATGGGAGAAGGCAGAAAATTTCTATTCAACTGTCATCTTAAAACAGAAATCTGTTTGCATAATTTTAAAATTGTGCAAATTGTTCTGGCTAGAAATGCGGTTTTTGTCATTTCAGCAACAGTTTTGTAATGTTTGATTTTTGATTTTTTTTTTTTTTTTTGCTAGTAGAAGGTATTTTGATAAAGTGGCATTGATATGATATTGGTTTGAAAAAGTTGCGAGTCAGGATTGTAGAGCATACAACTGCAGCAGAACTCATTTAACAGACTCCAAATCTATAATCAGAATTTACAGTAGTATCATAGAGTATGCCTACAAAGTGAGATTTCTAGCCTCATGGTTATCAGCTAAGAGGTTCAGTTAAATTTTCTTACTAAAATCGTGTTCGAGATTTAGAATGGAATAGGTTTTCTTATATTTATGTCTACACAGACTTGTGTCACTCATCTTTATTTCTGAAATGATAGATGGCCAAACAGCTTCTCCCATTTTCCACATCCGTCCAATTGTGGGAGAGGACTGAATGATTGAAAATAAGCACTGAATGACCCTCATCCCCATTTGGAACCCTCAGACTTTAGTATAAGCTGTAGTTTTTCCCCTTCCTTTGTCTCATGTTTGCAGGTGACCGGTTGAGTGCCATACTGAATTCCATTCAGTCTGGGCCTTTCCTCTCAGCAGCTCCCTCCTCCTCCATATTTGAACAAGCCGCCCAACCTCCTCCCTCCTCCTCCTCCTCCTCTTCCTCCCTTGTCCACAGTCCATTTGTGTTTGGACAGTCCCCCTCCCAACTGTCTCAGCCACAACCACAGCTTCTGAGTAAGTCTGTCCTGCCTTCTGACAGTGCTTGCTTGCACAGGTGTCGATCCTTTTATATCCACCTTTATTTTTTAAGGTGTCACCTGATGCAACTTTATTATTTATTTAAGTTTTTTCACTTGTTTTTTGTAAAACAAGACTTTGACACACAGAGATTGTCTTGCTGTGCTGAATTTAACAGACTGAGGTGCTTATTTTTGTGCTTGCTCTCTTGTTTAGCTGCAAAGTTCTTTCTACTTTTCCCTCATCATCCTCATTGCTGCTTTGATTTGAGATCTGCATATCCAAGCTTGATTGACACCTTTCATTTTTCACCTTATCCAGCCCAGGACTTCACTGCAATAGCTCATCTTTTTAGTACAATAACACAATGTCAGTGCAAAATTTCACATCAAATTAATCATTTAATATTTCACATATCACATCTATGCATAGGTTTTATATTTACAAGAACATAGCCACACAATGACCATATTTTCAAAGAATCTGTTTAAATACAGGACCCAAAATGCCTGTTTGTTGTCTATTTACCGTATTTTTCGGACTATAAGTCGCTCCGGAGTATAGTCGTACCAGTCAAAAAATGAGTCATGAAGAAGAAGAAGGAAAAAAAACCACGTGTAAGTCGCAACTGAGTATAAGTCACTTTTTGTTTTGTTTTTTTTTGGTGGGGAGGGGCGGAAGAAAGAGAAATGGGGGAGTGACAGAGCACGAACTGAAACCGATAAACGTCGACATTGATTTAACTGATGGAGAGAACGAAGGAGTTAAAGAAATGAAAACAGATGTGGGGTTGTCCCTCTTCATCTACAGGTACAGAATGATTCTGTTCTTTATTCATATGCACTGGAACAGGGGATTTGACTGTAGTGTCTGTTGTATCAGTCAAACATTTAGTAAACACTAATGCATTAGCGGCACAGCTAGCTCTTTGACGTCGGTAATATGTTTTATTTTTAGCATAGTTTCAGTCACAAACTAAGTGCTGTGTAAGGCGAGACTGAAATGTTTCTGTATGGAGTTGAATGTTGATGTCGGGGCCTGGATACTAAACTGTCTTTCAGGAATAAAATCATTATAACAGCAGAATACAGCGCTGTGAATGCACATGAAGCAGCTAGCTCTGAACTTTATTTGACAAAATCCGAGACCAAGAAAGAGACATTTCATCTTGAGCGGCATGTTATAATAATGTGTTATAGTGTTCTTGGTGATGCTATTGGCTGTAACAGTGTTTACTTGTTTATGAACTTATTTTTATCAACGATGCTTGTTGGCTAGAGGAGACATTAGCATACTATCATTACATACTGTAATATCATATACATGCATATTATTACGGTGATCACAGCTGTTTGTCCTGTAAGTGGATGTTTGTTCAGTTTATTAGACCCTTTGTCAGCCTCAGGACTGTGTTTTTATTATATATTCAGAATTTTGTCAGTTGAATCTAGTTGTAGCTGGTGTTTATGATGCTTGTGATTCATGTACAGTAAACGTTAGCTCCGGGATGACAGCGTGCTATGCTAACGGGGTGGCTGTTGATGGTTGTTAGCTGGTTAGCTCTTAAACTGTATAGTGTACGTCAGTGTGGAACGGATCTCACTGGGGGAGCCTGGAGGAGTTTTTTGGTCGTTGTTTGCCAAACAACTAACCGATGCACTGAGGCTGTTTTAAGAGCAGCTCTGGTTACATGACCTCCTCCTTGAAATCAAAACAAACTGGTGTAGCAGGTACCGTTAGTTATCACAAGCCTATAGCGCCTTCTGGTGGTAGGTAATGTTTACTCCTTGGTCATGTTGGTCAGTGTGAAAATCACATTTAAGAACATGTGAAATTATATATTTTAATATATATGTTACACTGGAGTATAAGTCGCAGGACCAGCAAAACTGTGACAAAAAGTGTGACTTATAGTCCTAAAATTACGGTATATGTCTTTTTTTTCCTGGTTACTTTCACTCTACCTTGTGTTGAAAACTCAATTTACTGATCTGTTCTTCTATTTATAATTTTCGTTTTTTGTGTGTCTGTTGATCTCGCTTCCCACTGATTTGTCTGTCTGTTGCTCTAATGTGTTGTCCTTCTTGTCTCTTTCCATTTCAATTTCTTGACTTTAGTGCCTCTATGTGCTTTGTTTCTCTCTGTGGTGGCCTCTTGCATTTCATGCCTCGGTTGTTTACCTGCCACTGTTTTCCGCTATAGATGGTTCATCTCGCAGCCTTGCTTCTCGCGAGCGTGTGCACAAAAGCTCTGTGTCTGTGGCTGGGCATGGTACTGCTCTCTCATCTCTCGCTCTAAGGCAAAAGGGTGGGTAATTACAACATGCATGCCCCCCTCAGACTGAACAGAGGGTGGGTAGGAACTCAGGGAAAGCGTTGTTTTTTTTTGTGGTAAACACAATTTTTTGTAGTTAAGATTTTGAATAACATTTTGAGCAACTTGTTTTAGTGCTTTAAGTGTAATATAAATGCTATTTATTGATTTTCTAATATTGTGATGTTAGAAATCTCAAGGCCATTAAGAGAATTCCACCATAGTTTGATCTGATTTTGGTAGCAGAGGTTCAGGGACTGGGCTGGAATCCATCTTTCATCAGCTCTTCCATGGTCCACAGGCTTTTTCCTCATCCATATCAAAGCTGACTCACCAAGCTAATGAAGAAAATATCATCAAAGTTATTTTATCAACGATATTTTTCACTCAGTGTTTATCTTTCATTGATTAGTTTCTTTTTTCTGTCTTTCTGGCCTTCATTTAACATTTACATTCTTGATTTTTACCCCTTTTTTTGTATCTTATATAGAGTTAAATGATTACCTTTTTGTAACACATGTATGTTTCTTTTGTGATGTAACTGCATGTAATAATTGACCTTTAGGTGAACGTGGGAACCTGATGTCTGGTGCAAGGCCCATGTCCCCAGCCTCCAAACACCGTCAAGAGAATCGCTCACCAAAACAGGAGAGCCGGGGAAGCCGCTCATCAGAACAGAGCAGAATCAAGGCGGGTGAAGGTGGACTCTCAGCCAGTGAAGCCCTCATTCTGCGGTCAGACACTGGCAAACTGAGGTCTGACTCTCATAGCCGCTCTCATTCGCCCAATCACAACACTCTGCAGGCCCTAAAAGCAGATGGTAGAAACTCAGGACTTCGAGCTGAGTCCCCAAATCCCGGATCTCGCTCCTCATCTCCAAAACAAAAGGGTGTATCCTCCTCAGGCAGATCTAGCCCCTCTAGCACCTCATCCCAGCATACCTCTTCCAGCCACCATGACAAGAATGTCCCACCTAAAGTTAGTCCATCATCTAAAGCCCGTCTGGACCCTCCTAGAGAGAGATCCAAATCAGATTCTTACACTCTGGACCCTGATACGCTCAGAAAGAAGAAGGTTCCACTCACAGAACCACTTAGAGGCAGGTCTACCTCACCAAAACCTAAACTGTCTCCGAAAGACCCAAATAAAGGGTTAACCAACAATGCAGAAAACCGTGTTCCTTCTCCTCATGTGACCCAAGAGAATCTCCACAGTGAGGTGGTGGAGGTGTGTACTTCCAGTGCTCTCCTCTCCAATGAGGATGCCAATGATGAAAATGTGGAAGCCCGTAATGCAGAAGAAGGCTCATGTAAGGTGCACTTTAGCATCGGCAAAGCACCTGTTAAAGAGGAGCTAGAGAGCCGCTCTTCACCCAAGGTCAGCCGCAAAACCTCCAGCCGACACACGCGACCTAAGAAGGACAAATCTGGACCTCTGTTTAAAGGAGAGAGCTCATCAAGACTGGCAGAACCTGCCAAACAGGCCATGTCCCCTTCTGTGGCTGAATGTGCACGTGCAGTCTTTGCAGCTTTCCTCTGGCATGAAGGTATTGTACATGATGCTATGGCCTGCTCTTCATTCCTGAAGTTCAACCCAGACTTAACCAAAGAGCATGCTCCCATTCGTAGCTCCCTTGGAGGACAGGGTGCTGAAGAGAAGGAGAGCAAGTTAAAGAATCGTCATTCTTTGGAGATTTCTTCTGCACTAAACATGTTTAACATTGCTCCCCATGGCCCAGACATCTCCAAAATGGGCAGCATCAACAAGAATAAGGTACTATCCATGCTGAAGGAACCGCCACTGCCAGAGAAGTGTGAGGATGGGAAAGGAGAGGCCGTTTCATATGAGATGACTTCTCATCCCTCAATGAGGGCAAAGTCGATTTTACCATTAACATTACAACATCTGGTGGCATTTTGGGAGGACATATCTATGGCCACTATTAAGGCTGCCACTCAGAACATGATTTTCCCCAGTCCAGGGTCAAGTGCCATTCTAAAAAAGAAGGAACATGAGAAAGACAGTAAAAAGGCCAAGAAGGAGAAGAAGAAAAGGGAGAAGGCAGAGGTGCGACCAAGAGGGAATCTGTTTGGAGAGATGGCACAACTTGCCATGGGTGGACCAGAGAAGGACACGATTTGTGAACTGTGTGGGGAATCTCATCCTTACCCTGTCACCTACCATATGAGACAGGCCCACCCAGGTAAGAATACATGACATTTACATTGATACTCTTCATACTCCTCATTATTTGACATGTATTTTGTCATCATTAGGGTCTATACCAGTTTTTAGTCAGAGCAGTTACCAGTATTTGAAAAGATATGTTATACATTTAGTAAAAACCTAAATCTTGTAAAAAATTTTGAATTAACACAAACTCTAACATAAAATCAAAAGAAAGACAACTTTTCAACATTATAGTAAAACAAAAATACAGCAAGCTTCCAGAAGCATTTTTCTATTGAGTTTCAAGTGGAAATGCATTAATTCTTCAAAGTTTGATAAAGTAACTTCACAATTAAGTAAAAAAATACATCTAGTTAAACCTAAATTTGTTGCGAAATTCTGCATGCCATAGAACACAGAGAGGCAACTGCACCAGACCCAAAGTAGATCTTTTTATTTGTTTTATCAGATTACAAGTAATGGTATAGATCATTGTAATGATTCTGAATATTGGATAACACAACTAGCCAATTATTGACTGACTTTCATGTGACTAACATCTGCATTGCGTTCACTGTGTGGATTAATATCTCTGGTTTGCTTCTCTCTGACAGGTTGCGGTCGCTATGCAGGAGGCCAGGGCTACAACAGCATTGGTCATTTCTGTGGTGGTTGGGCTGGGAACTGCGGAGATGGAGGCATTGGGGGCAGTACCTGGTACTTGGTCTGCGATCGCTGTCGAGAAAAATATCTCAGAGAGAAACAGACTGCTGCCAGGGAAAAGGTAGCTCACTGCTGCCAGACTTAAGCAAATCTAGCCTCCCTTGAGACTGTAAACTAAACATGAGTCTGCATTTTTTTTGTAGGTGAAGCAGTCAAGGAAGAAACCTCTGCAGGTGAAGACCCCAAGGGCATTGCCCACTATGGAGGCCCACCAGGTGATTCGGGCAAATGCTTTGTTCCTGCTGTCTCTGAGCAGCGCAGCAGAGCCCAGCATGCTGTGCCATCACCCTCCCCGGCCCCTACACTCACAGCTGCTGCCCAGCCTCAAGGAGGGAGTGTCAGACGAACTCCCCAATAAAATGGGATGCCTCTACTTACAGACACTTGCTAGGTAATGAACTCCTCAGTTAATTATAGGTCTCTTTTATAGAAATGGAGACTTCACAGTAAAATGTTTCTACTTGCTTTTGCATACTTTTCTCATCTCATGCTACAGGCAACACACAGAGAACTTTGGGGCCTACCAAGATGATAACCTTTTCCAGGATGAGATGAGGTATTTGCGCTCCACATCTGTTCCTGCGCCCTACATTTCAGTCACACCTGATGCCTGCCCCAATGTGTTTGAAGAACCAGAGAGCAACATGAAATCAATGCCCCCAAGGTACAACATCTTAGCACTATTTCCTTAATAACTTCCTCATCCCCTCATTAATATGTTTACAGAGTAAACAGAGGCTGTAGTACAGATTTTCTTGGGCAGAACCTCAAACACACTGACTCTAAATAATCTACTAGTCTAGTTTGACTGTATCAGAAAGTATATCTCACTTATTTTTAACAGAACATTGTTTTCTAACACTAAGAATATTAGTCTGTCTGAGGGTGATGCCTCATGTCTTAGGAACAAAAACTGTTGAAAACTTTATAGCTCACTCCATTTTATAAAAAAAAAAAAGAAAAAAATTCTTCTTCAGTGAGCAACTTTGTAATAGAGGCATAAGACTTGCGTAGGAAGCCAGAAAACAATTAAGAAGCTGTTAAAAACAAAGCCACAGTGTCTGCAATCATCCAATAGTGTTGTTTTTTCACATAAACAACAACACCATGATCTGGACGTAGTGCAACAAGAATTTAAATATATTTTAATAATCTCAAAATGACTTAAAATTTAGAATTTATTTTGTTGGAGCCTGCAGAAATCCCAAATGAAGAAAATGTGAAACAAACAGCAGTATAGACAACAGCTCATAATGCTGTTTTTTAATATAAATATATCCTAAGCACAGGCATTTTGGTTCATTCCTCTGTTTCTGTGATTTTAAAGAAAATTAAACTCAGTTAATACATCATTTAGCTTATAGCATGCCATCTCTCCTTGCACTGATTAACTTTATATCAGCACATATTAAAATAAAATCAGACATTAAGTTATTTTTATCACAAACCTCCTGCTATGCTTATAATCTTGCAGAATATGAGGTTTTCAGTGATACTGAACTTATTGCAAGTGTAATATTCTGTCTGTGTGTCTTCTCTTTTAGTCTTGAGACTAGTCCCATCACCGATAGTGACACGGCTAAGCGTACAGTGTTTCAGAGGTCCTACTCTGTCGTAGCCTCTGAGTATGACAAACAGCACTCACCCTGTCCAGCCAGGGTTAAAGCTGTGCCCAGGCGCAGGGTGCACAGTGGTGATGCAGGTAACTAAACTTTATAACAGTTTTTTTTAAGTGACAGAAGATGATGAATGAGTTACAGCATCATTTTTAAAACGGACCTGCTCTGTCCCCATTGCAGAGGTGGGCTCTTCCCTGTTGAGACACCCCTCCCCTGAGCTGTCCAGGCTGATCTCGGCCCATGGTTCCCTCAGTAAAGGGGAGAGGAACTTCCAGTGGCCTGTCCTGGCGTTTGTTATCCAGCATCATGACCTTGAGGGCTTGGAGGTGGCCATGAAGCATGCATTGAGGAAATCAGCCTGCAGAGTGTTTGCCATGGAGGTACTGCTGTTTAGACTAGCAAGTCTTTCTCAATGTCAGTTTAGTCTTGCTGTTATGCCACAGCATAACAAGGTTCTAGTTTACTCAGCATTTATTTATTTGTATTTAAAGATATAAAATGTAATATTTCTACATAAAAATGTTTAAAAATACAAGGCCTAACTTGTGTAATTTTGATGGCTTGTGTTTTTACTCTAAATGTCATAAATAAATCATTAATAGATTTCCTTGTCTGTAAACATGATTTCTGTCTGAGCTATGTCAGTTTTCCTTCACCAGTGATAGTGTAAACAACTCCAGTTATGCTACAAAATATGCCCTCAGTTATTGTTTTGACTGTTGTGGCAAGTATTTTGTGACTAATTACTACAACTTCATCTCGGTGACCCCATAGGCATTCAACTGGCTGCTGTGCAATGTGATCCAGACAACTTCCCTGCACGACATTCTCTGGCATTTTGTTGCATCTCTCACACCATCTCCTTTTGAGCCAGAGGATGAAGAAGAAGATGAGAACAAGGGGAACAAAGAAAATGTGGAACAGGTGATGACTAGTTAAAAGTCAGACAGAATGAAGCCAAGGGTTGTTGCTCTGCTTACTAATTATGAACCCTCTTACCTTCCCACACCACAGGAGAGAGATCTTGGTGTCTGTGAACATCCTCTGTCAGACATTGTTATTGCTGGGGAAGCGGCTCATCCTCTCCCCCACACCTTCCACCGACTCCTTCAGACCATCTCTGACCTCATGATGTCCCTTCCTGGTGGCAGCTCACTTCAGCAGATGGCTCTCAGGTGTGGTGTCTATTCTTATTTTCTAGTCTCATTTCTGAACTTCATGCATCATATGGGGGAGATTAAATCTTTGTGACTGTTCCTTTTAGATGCTGGAGTCTTAAGTTCAAGCAGTCAGACCACCAGTTCCTCCACCAGAGCAATGTTTTCCATCACATCAACAACATATTGTCTAAGTCAGATGATGGAGACAGCGAGGAAAGCTTTAACATCAGTGTGCAGTCTGGATATGAAGCAATGAGCCAGGTAAAAAAGACCCTTGCAGCAGAGTTCGACCTCTGTAAGGTGACTGTATTGTCTGCTGTGTGTCTGTCTGGGCTGCACACTAAATTTGTTTTTTTATCTGTGTGTTTCATAGGATTTGTGTCTAGTGACTTGTCTGAAAGACCTGACAAGTGTAGTGGACATGAAGACATCCAGTCGACCTGCTATGATTGGCAGTCTAACTGATGGCTCCACAGAGACGTTCTGGGAATCTGGAGATGAGGATAAGAACAAAACCAAAAGCATCACCATTAGTTGTGTGAAAGGCATAAATGCCTCCAATGTGTCTGTTCATGTGGACAACTCCAGGGACATTGGGGTAAGGAGACAACAGTAAATTGGACATTTACATACAGTAGTCGTAAACACGTACACAGAACAATATAGTTACAATTTAAGAGCCAAAGCTCCA
>JAPTGZ010337848.1:0-23623 GCA_029814645.1 Fowleria isostigma | reverse complement strand
GCACGCGCATTCACGCACGTGGAGCTCCGGGCTTCATAAACACGCCGCTGCCACTTGTTCGTTCAGTCTCCACTGATCCTCCATCAGTGCAGCGGCTCCAGATCATGGCCCTGGCCGACACTGAGCGCGGAGTGTCCAACTGCGGCGACTCCTGCGCCCCGTTCTCAGAGATCATCGAGCTGAACGTCGGCGGACAGGTGTATGTGACCAGACACAAAACTCTGATCGCCGTCCCAGACTCGCTCCTGTGGAACATGTTCAGTAAGAAGTCCCCGAAGGAGTTGGCGAGGGACAGCAAAGGGCGCTTCTTCCTGGACAGAGACGGGTTCTTGTTCCGCTACATCCTAGATTATCTCCGAGACCTCAACTTGGTGCTCCCGGACTATTTCCCGG
Organism: Fowleria isostigma; assembly: GCA_029814645.1. Classification (NCBI taxonomy): domain Eukaryota; kingdom Metazoa; phylum Chordata; class Actinopteri; order Kurtiformes; family Apogonidae; genus Fowleria; species Fowleria isostigma. The sequence goes on along the minus strand of JAPTGZ010337848.1, from coordinate 23,230 downwards.
AGAAAAGTCGACTGCAGAGAGAGGCGGACTTTTTCCAGCTGCAGGATCTGGCCAAACGCCTGAGCCCCCGGATGAGTAAGGACAACTCGATGAGTGAGGAGATCAGTCAGAGCGACACCGAGGAGGGGGCGCAGCAGTGCGGCTCCTCCGGCGGCATGGAGACTTTACGCACCATGTCCGTGAGCGGGGCCATGCGCTCCCCGTCTCTGGACTCTAGAAAGTCGGGCTATATCACGATAGGATACCGCGGCTCCTACACCATTGGCAGAGACATTCAGACCGACGCCAAATTCAGGAGAGTGGCGCGCATCACGGTCTGCGGCAAGACGTCTCTGGCCAAAGAAGTGTTTGGAGACACACTGAATGAGAGCAGAGACCCCGATCGGCCCCCGGAGAGATACACATCCCGGTATTACCTCAAGTTTAATTTTCTAGAGCAGGCATTTGACAAGCTGACAGAGGTGGGCTTCCACATGGTGGCCTGCAGCTCCACGGGCACCTGCGCCTACACCAGCAATGATCCAAACGAAGACAAAATCTGGACCAGCTACACTGAATATGTCTTCTGTCGGGAATAACTCCAACATCATGACGCCGTGTTGATGTAAATAAACATTTGGAAAATGTAGAGAGGAATGTCCTTTACGCATTTGCTCCTTGAGGGCGAGTTACAGCAAAACATTGCCATACATTATCCTAAGAATAGTTGACTAGTCTACAAGTGTTTGTGCGCCTGAGACACCAAATGCTCCCCCAAATAGATCATAGGCAAATGATTTTGACAGTATGTGAAGAGTGCAAATTGGATGTTCAAAGCGTGCAGAGCATTGCTGTAGTTTACACACATCACAACAGCAAACGCGTGGAAAACAGCAAATGCCATCACCTATTACATCTCATAGAACTGCATGTCAGTGTTTCAGTCATTTCTGACTAAGTGCTGTGTGAAGGAGCAGTCAGCCAACTATTAGTATTCAGTGTCAGTGTAACTTCTAGGCTTTCTTGATCACTTGTTATGGCAGGTTTTGTATTATTATTATTGGCTCAGATAGCAGTTTGATGACTGACATGATTGTAAGTGTCTGTGTTTTCTTGGTAGACTTGTATTTGTTAACCCTGTTCAGATGAAATAAACTCTTCTACTGCTATGTTCTACAGAAGTTTCCCAACCACTATATGTTCTTCAAAACTGCACAAGGTTGACAGTGTTAAAATGGATGGATTCTCATTCTCTACGTCCTGTCATTGGTCACTGGAGAATCAGTCAGTAAATCAGAGGTACTTTAAGGTCACATCAGACCTGTGTTAATGATCATGTTTTCATAACTCTGGTGCATGCAGCAGAAATGTGGCGGTACTCCTCATTGCATTGAAACTGACCATCAACTTTCCCGACCCTGCTACATATGCATCCCCTATTTTCCAACTTTGCCCTGTTATTAAATTGCACAAGCCGAAACCTCCGCATCTGAATATAGTTGGCATGTAAATATGGCAGGAGGATCTGTCTGTACCTATTCATTTTGTAACACAAATTCAGCTGCATGCCTTATGGATGCAAATAGTGCAGCTGTGCACACATGATGTCATTATCATTTCAAGTGTAAATAATGAAAGGGTCCAGCTGCACACAAATAGGAGGGTTCACCATGCCAGGGGCAGTAGATGAATGGAGAGTCGATTGGTGAACCTCAGAGCAGAATTATTTGACTGACCAGTGTACAGCCAGCCATGGATTATGCGTTTCACTCAAAGCAGACATTAAAAAAAAGGCCTCAGATTCAGGGCCACGGGTAAGGATTATTGAACAGCAGGGGTTTACAGTGACATAACCTCTGTAGGGGTCCCAGGACATCCTCCCACAGGGAGCAGCTCTGGTGTTCATGTGCTAAACACATCTGCAATTGCGTTTCAAGTAGGAAATAAAATTATATATTTTGGAGTTCTTGCGGATATTGGCTTGGAATGAGTTAATTAACTTTACTGTAACTGTAATTATGCCCTGAATTATGTAAACGGGCAGTTTATATGGACCTAAATGAACAAAAAGAAGAGTTGTTTTGTACACATAGCAAAGCAAAAATGGAATATGAGAAACTATCCTCTATTGCATCATTTATAAAAAACAAAACAAAAATAAAGAGCAGTAAAAATATAAGAGACCACAAGTTTTAGAACTTGGAGTAAACATTCGAGGGTCTTTTTTTTTTCTAATTCTGGAACAGTCTGACAACATTTCAGTTGCCTCCAGGTCAAAATAAAATAAAAATTCAGACAAGGTCATGTTCTGTTTTACATACTATAAAACTAGTGTTAACTTAGAAAAAACAGTTGAATTTTATTTGTTGGAATGACCCTGACTCTCAATCAAAATGTTCATATATTTTTAGACGAGCTTGCTGCTGTTGGGTGCTTTAAGACAGTCTACACAATGTTTTATTAGAAGCATATCCTATGTCTACTTTGCAGTTGTATATAGGTGCTTCTATGAAACTGGGTCAATTTTGGTGTCTGGCCCTTTTCCAGCCTTTTAGACCCAATAATAAAAGACAAATGTAGACAGATTTTCCCCAGGATGTACCTAACGATGACCTAAAATAAATGCAAAAAAAAAAAAAAAAAACTTTTGCTATGAGCCATCCCAAAATTAATAAATTTTTAACAAAATACTGGGGCCAAAAATAGGACCAAAATTGGGATAACAAAACAACCTTGGTGTCAGTGCATTTTATCTGAGAAAACATGGCTTGAAATGGTCTTATATACAGCTATAACTAAAGACACTGTGTTAAATGTGTTGATCCTAGTGGTTTTTCTAATTCAGACATGTGGGTTTTTCATGAATCTGTCTCATTCCAGGTTTCATGTGTCATGTCCAACATGCAGAACCTTAAACACATATAAATCGCAAATGATTTTGCAACAGCAGCAATTTTTGTGAAACACTCTGTCTTGAATAATCAGTTCAATTTCCAAAATGTACCTGTGAGAGAACAAAAAAATAATGTGATTTTTTTTTCATTTTCACTGTTACACACAGATTTTTGTATTAAAAATAATATTTAAAAAAAAATATAAAAATGTGTTTTATCTAAAAAATAGCTTCTCTTTTATCTCAGTAAATATTTATTTTTAAAATAGACCCAAAGTGCTTCCAAACTTGCTTCATAACATTAGTCTACATCTGGTTTGAATATTTAGCCTCCATGTACTGTTTTTAAGGACCACTTTCACAGAAGCACCCATATCAGAATCAAAATACTTTATCGATCCCAGAGGAAATTATTGAATTGAATTGAAATGAACTGAACTGACTCTATTTTGAGTATACAGCTGTGTGAGTATGCTCTGAAGACTTGAACTGTCTCAGTGGTTCTACTCCTGTTTCTGTTGTTGGCTAAATCGCTCTGCAGTTGACTACACCTGTTCCTCTTGGTTATCATATCACAGAAATAGCAACCACAGTAACCAAGATGATTAGTCACATAGACCTGCAGCAATTTTAGTTTTCATAAGCTCGAATGAATACCGTTATAAATGTGTCTGAAGGGAAAAATCAGCAGCCAGTACAATGTCACACCTCCTTGTTTATGTAAATTATTCCACGTTGGAAACAACCTAAGCTGGCACAAATAGTATGAGCACGACATTCTTCATAAAATGTGTCCTGACAATTATATCTTTGGTGTGTTTGCATACCTAAGGTGTTCAAACAAATCAAGTCATGGTCAAGGCCAAGGTGAAAAATTATTAGATGAGAATTTTAATAAATGTCATTCTACTGGGGCTGCTGCGGGGTTCTCATAACAAGAACACCAACCTTTGAAAAGAGACTCAAAAGCCCTGCACATTTCTTTTATGTTTTAGGTCAGAAATGTGGATGTAGAAAGAAAGAAAGAAAGTCCCTCCCAGGCAGAGGCAGGGAAAGCCCTGGATCTGTCCTTTACAGATATTATGCTAACACCCACATTTACACATAGTATTACAGTATGAGCAATTTCAAGTCTCCAAAACACTCTCTGGACTGTGGGAGGGAAACCTACTTGAACATGTGCAACAAAGGCTGTCATTAACGGTTGAACAAATTATTCAAGCTGTTTCAACACATGCCCATGTATTCTCATTGCGATATGATTATGCTCTGTGCAAACACAGCAGCTTTTGACATTACCCTGATGGATCGTCACTATTTTTTTGTTGAATGGAAAAGGAATTAACAGCTATTCATGTTTCATTCAACATTTTATAAATACCTAATTCTACTAAAAGACTAAAGTTCATAATTTAATAATAGATTTTTAAAGAGCAACAGGTAGGCAAGCACTATAAATCCCTATTGATGTATGATGGGGGAGTATATTTCAATTATAAAGTAATTCTCCAGGCATACCCATTATTATCAATAAATAAAAATCCAGCTATTATGTTGATAAAGACTATAATTCCTTCCAATGCATGTCTGATCATGATTTCATGCATATAAATTCATCTTGATGAGAAAACCATCTGATGTTGTGGTTCAGATAAACCACTTTCCAGAGATTGCAGATTTCTCTTGGGTTTTGTGTTGTGCTGCATGAACTATTTTTTTCTGCCAAATTATTTCTGGTCTGAAATAACTGTAAGGCAACAATAGTTTCCTGTCCAAAACACTGAGAGCTATAACTGTATCAAATAATGTCCCCATAGGAATAAAAACAGTGAAAGCCTTTCGGAAAGGACTCATTTGGTGCATTTTTCCTGCAGATGTTTGTGTTTTTTTATTGCAGATTGTGAGAAGACAAGACTGACAGAGGGAAAAAAAATCTATCATTTTATGTGTCATTTTAGATTTATTTATCATTCTGAATTGATGAACAGCTGAAAAGTCTAACAATCCTGTTTGATGTAGAAAAATAAGAGGAACAAAGATTAAGAAAATTAATCTGAATATGAAGCAGATATCCTCTTAATCATCCTCTTATGATCAGTTTAGGACTTAAAAATCATACCATGACATGATATTGTAAGAATACATGATAGTTAAAGCGTGCCAATTGTATTACCTTGGGATGAAAGAGAAATGAAATAAATGGGTTTTTGGAATATTCAGCCTGAGTGATAATGCGATAACATAGAAGAAAAGACAAAGGCGGTGACACACAGTCATTAAAGGACTAGAGTTTAATAAGAAAGGAAGAGGAATAATAGCTTCTGATTGTCAAACATTGTTTCTACTGTCTTGTCTTATACGCTCATCTGTGTTATATTTGTCCTCGCTTACACCCTGCTAATGTTTGCACGGGTCTGTGTTGAGCTCCCTGACGTGAACCTCTGCAGATCAGGAACTATTTGAATTCCATGCATGGGTCCAGGATGCTTTTCAGCTTCCTGAGTTATTTTAGATCAAAGTGAGTTTCATTAGCACATCACAACAGTAACTCTGGACCACAGGCTTCATTATTCTAATTACATTCTGACTCATTTTAAACTTCACATTGGGATATACATCAGCCAGCGTTCACGGGAGGATCGTCCTGGCTTTTATGTCAGAACACAACATTACACTGTCCTGGATCATGGTGTTCAGAAAGCCCTGAAAAAAAGCCCAGTAGTAAGTGCACTGGTAGATGATCAATCACACTTGTAATTTAGCTACTCAACAGTTTCAGCCACAAACAGCTGTTACAGTACAGTGTGCATCATTTTTCATCCTGCAGTAAAAAGAGGTGTATATGTGTGTGTTGGAGGGTGTTGTGATTATTGAAAAGTAGCCTTTACACAGCCGAGTGGAAATATAATATTTAGTACAAGCTCAGCCAAAAATATAGTAAAATACCTGCAGTGTAACTCACCGATAAAGAACCATTAAGACTCCCTCCCAGCATCCATAAAAGCTATATCTCCACAAAGGAATAAACGAACAAACTCTACAACTAGATAAAATAATCACAACTGTTCCTGAACGAGAGTTTAATATGAGCATAGATTACAATAACACCTGCATATCGATTTAAAACACAGACGTGGCTGGAGCAAAAATATGAGAATTAAAAAAAAAAAAATCTTTCCACAGATATCATTCCTGCTGGATCACTATTGTTATAGTTCCAACACAAATAACATCAGACTAACTACATCTCACATAAGGCAAATGATATGGCTGAGATTACACTGCAAAGAAAATACATGTTATGAGAATTTCTAATGCATTCTCGTTTTATACTCCTTTTATTCTAGACAGCTGTAAGACAGTTGTTGATGCTATCGGTGTTATCAGCAACCTTCCGACTAATGTAATGTGTCCTCATCACCTGAACTGAAATGCTGTTTTATCCATTCATACAGCCATTAAACCACCTACCTTTCATACCAGCCGAGTTCTTTTGAAAATTATAGTCATCAGAAACAAAGATGCTCTTTCTACAGCTGCAATGTACTTCGGTAATAGCTGCTGTATTCCAGGGCCACTCAGCTCACATAAAGTTCTCTTATTTGACTGCTCTTAATGTCCCTGGTGTTATTTCACATTAGCTGTATTAGTTGCCCTTTTATGAAAGCAAGGCAAGTCTTATCTATGTGATTGACTTTGGCTTTTTGTCAGCAAATACTGTTAAAATCTCTGGGAAAAGATAATAAACGGGCCTTTTCTTTTTTTTTTTTGGTTGTTCGTTTTGTTTTGTTTTTTGGAAAGTGACATTCAAAGTTGGAATTTAATTCTGTTTTCAGATAGGTACCCTGTAACACATTTTCCTGTAGAATTTACAGTAAATACCAGGTAAAAGAGTTGGCAATTAAGTGCCGTAAAATTGTTTGCCAATTACTGTAAAAATAATTAAAGTATATTATTGAATACTTTTTACAGGTTTTTGCCATATATAAATTACAGCAATGTATAGTTATTTTCTATTAGAAACAACCATTAATTGTATTTTAGTTTTTTGTTTTGACTGCTCCAGGTCGACTGTAGCCGTGGTAACTACACTAACAGAGCCTGGACTACTGGAGGCATTTCTGAACAGGGCTAATGCAAGCAGCTAGCCTTAGCTTAACTTAACCTGTTTTTCCACTCGCTAACATTTGCAAAAATGAAGCATTGAGTCCCACGTATATTCCATATAAAACACGACTAAGATAAAATCACGTGAAATAGTCACTGACACTAATTAAGAAACATTATTCTGACTGAAATGTTGGTTTTGACATGTCTACATTGCACACTGAGTTAAAATAGATGTCTACATGGTCAAATGATATTGTATGAAGTTGCTACTTGAATCACATTTTAATTTTGTGGGTTAATAATGTCTTACTTACACTATATTGAGTGGATGGATGTTGGGTTTTCTCCCTCATGTCCGCCTTCATGTCCTCATGGTTTTTTTCCTTCTAATATTGTGTGATTCTATAATGTGATCCTGTCAACAAATGCTTGAAGTTACTATAAATATTTTTTTTATCCATAATGTAAATACAATATACAGTTACACTTTGTAAATTGTTAGAACAAGAAGACACTGTATTTTTTACTTCTGTAGAAATTACAGAAATGTGTCACAGTGTATGCTGCACAGTTTCATGTCTTTGATTTAACTGATGCTTTTAAAGCCGTGTGTGTGATGTGTTTTTTCTGAGTCTGGGTGGTTGTGTTTCTGAAGTCACTCTGTGAGAATAGAGGTCCACAATAAAAGGGCTACATCTGCACGGATGTGGTTTCCCATTGGTACTTACATGAAGTCAGAGGTTTGGTTATTGTTGCCATTCCTCCAGTTTCAGGTTTTCCACATCTGGTTTGGTTTTTGGGAAGTGCTTTTTTTTCTGTGTAGGAAACAGAATTACAGGATACACAAAAAAAAGAAAGTTGTTAGAATATCAGCATTAGTCTTCAACAAACACTCGTCTCCTTACAATACAATGCATGATAATTACTGTGTTTTCAGAGAAAGCACATCTAATTTTCAAGAGGCCGTCTGAACAACGTTACAGCTAATCTAAAATGAATTCCAAAATATTTTAGGTCTCATTAAGAATAGCTGTACTTGAGTAATACATGAGCAGATTTATCTAAATTAGAAGCCTGAGTATAAACCACCACATGTCCTGTTTACTCCACAGTCTCATCGTTGGCCACTGACGCTGGTTTTCTGCAGTGTACTGAGTACTCACAGATGTAAGCTCCACTGGACCTTTTTTATTGCTATAGAATACAATATTGTTTTTGCTTGTGTAAAATATACAGCAACAGCAAAGATTTTCCAAGAGATGATGAGTTGTAATGCATAATAATGGGTTTCTCTGAGGGGTTTTATTATTCAAACCAACCGCTTTGTACTAAAATAAGCCACTGAAAACTTACATGATTGTAAGTGTCAAATAACAACGCCACTCAAAAATTATTACAAAACACACAGTAATAAGCACTCATGTAATACAGGAAGGGTCATTTTTCTAGACAAATGTACTCTAAGAATATACATTATTAGGAATAAATGTTTCCCCAATGTTATACTGGTCAAGATGTGGTCATTCCTGTAAATGTACCCCGGTTTGGGTTTCATGCCATCTTGAATATATAATTATAAAGTGATTCAGATAAACAATATTGCAGAACTTGTAGATTTCTGCCAAAACACAAATTATTTGTGGTTTCTAGAAATGCAATCCAACAATAGATGTCTGTTGGAATAACCAAAGACATTATTATTTGTGTTTGGTCAATAAGATCTCTGTAATGAAGAGGAAAAAAACTAAGAAATAAAGCAATCAAAAGATATCCGAAATGACATATTTGTGGTATATATCTGCATGAACATTATTCTTTCTTTTTCAGTTATTATTGATCACCGATTCCACTTAGACATATGTGATACATTGCAGGGGGTGTACCAATTACAAAAAATCTATAGCAATTTTGTTCTTCCATCTTCCTCTCATTGCATCTAGGATTGTATTGCATGGTATAATAAATACAAACGAGGAAAGAATAACAAGCAAAACGGGGTAGATGCAAAACATGGCAGGACTCTCAGGACTATTGAAGCAGTTGTGGCGTTCACATTAAAAGGGATACGTGTTTGTATGTGTCATATCAGATTGAAAGCAAGAACAAGTGTAAAAATGTTCTGTTTACAGCATTTCACAGGTGATTTCAAAGAGTTTGCTTTGAGCTTTGCTGCATTGCTCATCTGCACACTGGCTGTCTGAAAATCCTCTATTTGTAGCAGGAAAATAAGCGCTGGAGGAGTTGATGGAAGCCCCTACAGATATTATGTAACACATGCTAAATCAATATCTGTCAAAAGGGACATACTACAGGTGCAGAATATTTCTTTTTAAGGTTTTTTTTCCCACTAATTTTGAAATGCCTAATGGAGACAGGAAGCCCAGTTGGATCTCAATAGGGCCGATAGTGTGTATAATATACATATATATTTATAGACACACACTCAGAGATAATCCATGACTGTGATAAAACCAGCATTAAAGACGGATTCATTGTCAGAAAAGAATTAATATGGATGGGTTGTGCATAACATCCACAGTAATGTGTGGTCACAGTAAGCCCGATGAAGTGCTGATGTAGAGGAGAGAATTCCTGGCTTAGTAAATGGATGTAACATCTGCTTGACTCTTTGCTGACAGATGTCTGCCGCCTCTGACATGTTTACAGGTTACAGCTTGATTAGATAACTAGGTCGAAGATGCTTCCTTCCTCAAAGACAACTCTTAATTATCATGACATGACATATATATGTGCACCAAATCTTAATAGATTTGTTTTGTTCTGGCAATTAACATATAAGATGTGGCTTAACGTGGTTGCCGGGGATACAGAAGATGATGTAACAGGTTATCATTTGCCTCAAATTGTCGTCTAGGCTTTTGTAAAAATGCAAATATCAATTTGTCAGTGCTGTGGGTCTGTGTACAGATGCAGGCAGACAAGTCTCTTTTTGACAGAAAATCCAAAATCAAATGTTCTGCAACTGGAGCTTCATGCTTGAGGCAAAGCTTAGGCTGCATGTTCTGGCAAACACAGAGGAGCTATTTTGATGCTATGAAATCACACAATCATATCAGAAAACAACTTTTAAAAAAATGTATATCTGTACGCCATGCAACATATAATTAACAGTCATTTTTCATTTTAAGGTTTATGTGAACATTTCTTGTTTACTCATTTTAGTCTGTTGGTTTATGTGCTCCAATTTCATGTGTTTGTTCTCTTCTGCAATTTGTTCTGCATTTATTAAATTTCCTCTTAAAAACTGAATAATGTGGAGAAGCTAAATAGGAAATGGCTTCAGTTTTTTGCCTTTTACAAAATTAATGCAACACACATACGTTATTTTATTGTATTCTGTAAATATACAGTATTTATACACTTCTAAAATGCTGAAACAGATGTACAAAATCCTAATTGTGTTATTCTAATTGTCAGGTAATTCAAACATTTTATTGAAATCAAACTTTTCCAAAACTTTATAGTGAAAGCTAAAGCACAAATACAAGATTTACTTTGCACATGACAATTAAACTTTTTTTTTTTTATTTTTTAGGTTTTTACATGCGAATATTTTATATGTACTTGTATCATACAGTACTCCCAAAAGTTAGAGATATTTGTCTTTCGGGTGAAATTTATGAATAATGCAAAAAGTTCAGGCTACAGTGGTATTATATCATGAAAGTAGGGCATTTAAGTAAAAGCACGCAAAAGTGATTTCCTCATCTCAAACAATTTATTGAAACAAAAGCACACAACAGTGGTGGGTAAACAACGACAAAAAATGCCAATGTCTCAGTCAACCGTAACAATAATGTCAATGTCTCAGTCTGATGATGTCATAATGTGACCAGCATGATGAAGAGGACTGTTTGAATACCAATTCTAATTGAATCAGGACATTTACTGGTCGATTCATGGAAAAAACATCTGCTGTGAATTTTGCTGCAAAGCCCCTTGTTAGAGAGCAGACAATTGTGTAAAAAGTCCTGAAACACTGAACTGTTGAACATGTGCAATCAAAAGTTTACAGAAGGTCACATTTAGTTCACCTGTAAAGGCTAAAATTTTACCTAAAAGCCAAATGTCCCTAACTTTTTGTGAGTAGTGTATGTTATGTTATATGAAAAAAAAAAGGATAATTTAAGAAAATAATTGAATAAATAAATAATTTTCCCTTGAAAGAGGAAGTCTTAAATAAATAGATATTGAAGTAAATTGTCTATGGGGGTTTGTACAATTTTAAGAACAAGCTAAGAGGGCTGTAGAAAACATTTATTAAAAATATGAAAATGAAAGTCACTACGTCATACATAAACTGTGTTGTCCTGCTGTAGGAAATCAGTGCCATTTTAAGCCTGTACTTTAAGGTTTCGTTATCCTGATCCATGTTACTCTTGGAGCAACGAGCCAACTCTCACAGAGAAACCTTTAACTCAACATCAGTCTTGGCCATTACTACCGAGGTCCCAGTAGTGTGCAGTCAAATAACAGTTATATATTGACTCCAACACTGTATTTTTTCTACTTACAAAAGACTCCTGCTCGGGTCCCCAACAGCTCGTCAGAAAGGCGTCTTGATTTTTTCAGGTGGTCATGTGGCTTGAGGCAAAAACCAATGAACCATCATACTTTGACAAAGAGCTGTGAGAACATTGATCACTGCAACTATGGTTCTTCTAAAGCTGTCAATAATACACTGATGCATTTCACCAGAAGGCAAGACTGAGTCTTTACAGAGCTTTTTGTTATTATGTTAAATGGAAATTCTATGGAACTGCTAACAAAGGAAAATACCTTGGTGTATTGGCTGAGTGTGATATAGCAGTGTCTCATCATTTTTATCTGAAATATATTCAGCTGGAGGATTGAATGAGTGATAGAGGAAAGTGAAAGATTTATGAGCACTGAGCAAATGTTGCCAGTTTAGTTCTGACTCTTCGTTTGAGGAGCTTTTTGGGTTTGTTTTCTATTTTTGACTGGGTACATTTAATTTGTTTGCTTTCAGGTTAAATGGCTTGAGCTTCAGATGATCCTTGGAGATGTTACCTAGCTGTAAATAATTGTTTCACACTGATGCACACAGATCACATCACAGCCAATGACGACAGAGCGACAGGTGGTCTAAAGAGTTCCACTCAGTACATTCCTTGTTTACTGTGAACCTCAGAGAACACTGCGACAGGTGACATTTAAATGCTGAGGGAGATTTTTCTGGAAATCCAAAGGTCACATGATGCCAGGGTGGCATAAAAGACCGACGATATGCCATCCCTCAGTATGATAATGTGACAGGAAAGGCTTTATTTATGGTGGAATACACCAAGTCAATGTTTTCATATCTTACTGATTTAAATAGAACTCAGTGAAACTAATAACAAATAACCTTGATCTCTCTTCATGCTCATCATGTGTAAAACTAAGTGTAAATCATTCCCAAAGTCAGGGCTCAGAGGGGGCTCTCACTGGGTTTTAAGGTCTGCATCTAAGAATTTGCATGTGTAGTAATAAGATGGAAAATAAAAACATGTTTTTGAAAAATAGTATGGCGACCCTGAGGGTTAAATCACAACTTTTTAAAAAACACAACAACATTTCACTTTATGTAAAGGGTAAGGTAATACTACTTGGACTGTAGAGAAGCCAGTGTCCTTTCCCTATAACTAAATAACAACTAATCAAATATTTTTTTGTATTTAACACATAAAGACCCAAACATAAAATCATTCACTGATATAAATACCTTGATACCTGTTGATCCACTAATCCTATGTAAATAACTGGTGCAAAATGCAGTTTGTTGTCGTTTCATGGGCATCAGATATGACCCATTTGGACGTTCAGAGGCTCTGGAGTGAACATGGAAACACTGTCATCTTCTACAACATTGGTTCAGCACTAAAACCCATGGAGTTTGATAAATGACAGTGGATGGAGATGTTTATTTTATGTTCAGTTAATTATATCTTTTGCAGTAAAATTTTTATTTTTCTTTAGTTTTCTGTTTCTAAAATAATAACTCTTGACTTTAATCTGAGCTTTAATGAACATCTACATATTCAGTGCATGAAATACAGAAAAATACCAGATTCTTACTTAAAAATGTAAAACATTGAACACAATATTAGACTAAATGGTAATTAATCACTTAAGAAAGGTTACACAGAGAAAAATTAATTTGGGAACTGACACATAACTGACACAAGGCTCAGTAAAATGCAACCTGAGACTGTTAAGATGCCATAAGCGTCACTGTGAAGGAACTCAACCATGAGCTCCTCCATTGGCTGGTGGTTTTTTCCCCGTTGCTGGTCAGTACTATTATTCAGCTCCATGACTTGACTTTCACAGTGACTGCCTCCTCAGGTTTTTGTACTCTACTAGACAATGATCTTCTAAAGATCGAACATTGTTCTTTTCTCCATCACTTCCAATCAGGTGTTCTCTGTTCTCATTATTCTCCACACAACCAAGTGAGCCTTGATTTTATATTCACCAGGTAAATGGGGGTGGACAGAAAGGCGCACTGACTGCTCAGCTTCCAGTATTAACAAGATCCTGTGGGAGATATACTTACATATAACGCTCAAGGGGATGAATCATCGGCCAATATATAATTAGAAAAATATTAACTTACATTTTATTCTCCACTGATTCTCCAGCAGTGTAAAAAATGTTCAGTCAAAGCAAAAATATGACCATAAAGGTGGATGAAGCTTGTTTTCAGACACAATCATTTTTTTATCCCAGGCACAACAAACCCCGCCCCTTGCATGTTGTAGCTTTTCTTTCTTTTCTTCTTTATTGAAATTAAATTGTTGCAACAAATAATAAAGGGGAGCAACACACATTCAAAATATGGCTCCAAACAGTATGGAGGTAAGTATAGCAACAACAAAAAAATGCATTGTAAATTATTTTGAAATCTTTCTGGCTGATGTCATCATGTCTATGGATGTGGTGATGTTATCATATCAATTACTTCTATGTATATATATGTCTATCTATATGTCTATCTATATCTATATCTATATCTATATCTATACCTATATCTATATCTATATCTATATCTATATCTATATCTATATCTATATCTATGTGTGTGTGTGTGTGTGTGTGTGTGCCAAGTTTTAGATAAAATTGAAACAAAATTGATATTTTTATAGACATTTGAAATTTAGCTTATTATAAGTAAATGGGAAAAAATTCATAAAAAATGAAACTTTAATCAAGTTTTCCCAAAATATAACATTTAATATGGGTCACTGGCAATCGACATATCCAATTTGATATGAATTCAGTCAAAAGTTTTGCTGCTAGAGTGTGAACAAACAAAAACCAACAAACCAAAAACAATACCCCTTTGCCTCCCCTTCTGAAGGTGGCGTAATAACCTTTGATGAGGTGCTTATATACTGTGTCCCAGTTACACTTCATTCATCAAGAATAAGCCACATTGTCACAATGAATTCAAGAGGGGAGGTAAAGATATTTAGTTCCAACTTTATGGGCAACAATGTAAATATATACTCCAAATCACAAAAATATAGAATAACACTTACCTTTGTTAGCTGACTGCATGTTCTTTAGTTACTGACTTTACTTTTCTTCTGCCTGTTTTAATAAATAAACAATTTCACTAAAACCATCTCCAGTGAGGTGTGGGAAAAGTGAACAGGACTCTGAAGAAAACCTGGAATGAGATTTCCTCTGTGTGTGAGTGTATGAAAGATGTAAATAGGCTTTATATTGTTTGTTTATACTTCTGCTTATTTATTACTGCTATATTTAATTTTTTATTATTATTGTAGGTTATACTGTATATAAAGGATTTTTTTGTTGAAAGCCCAACCAGACAAAGAGTTCTATAGGCTACTGTTTATGCAGAACACCAGATGTTTTTATATCCATTATGTTTCACTGCATTGTTCCTGATAAATGAATGAATGAATGAATGAATGAATGAATGAATGAATGAATCTGTTTTTTTGTTGTTGTTATTGTTGTTGCTAATACATGAACCTGTATTATTCTGAAGGACTGGGCACCTGAAGCTGTTTTTGAGCAGCTTTGAATTGTCTTGTTTTCATCTAACCTTTAACTTTTAGTCCCAAATGCAAATGCATTCTCCGTACACAGGACAAAGTGATCAAACCCCAAATCACTGCCTGATTTTATTAAACAGATAGGCACTTTTTAGGTATGCAGAGTTTTAATGCACTTTTAATAAGACATTTGAAAATCAAATCATCATTGTGCATTAGAATTTATGCAAATGTTGTAATTTGAATATATTATAGTGTCTTATATTCATCTCAGAAATAACTCATAGATGGTTTAGTATGATGGGGAGATTTCTGGGATTGGCTAAGCCTCCAGTGGTTCAAGATCCTAACTATGCCTCTTGACAAAACTTGAAAAGAAAACTCTTTCATGATTTGCATGAACTGAGACTCAACACACTTGTGTTTTAACCGCTGTGTGTTTGTGTGATAAACATTATGAGGTTAAGATTCCTCTCAAATCTCTAACCTACATCTTGTTTTTGTGATGTTCTCTGCTTTAATTAACAGTAACAAATTGTGTTGCATCCAAGCAGCTATATTGTTGTGCATATACACATCCAGTCATAGTGTGTGCCAGCTCAGCTTGCTTTGAAGTGGAGTACTCTTTGGTTAACCCTCTTTTGTTGTTTGTGTGGTGCTAGTGTGTAAAAAAGCTCCTGGGAGGAGTAACTGTCCTCAGTGTGAGGTAGTGGCTGTTTGGGTTTTGGCTCTGTATAAATGCTGACAGCAACTCAGCTAGAGGAGACAGTTTGTGAGTCACGATAAATTAATATCCACTTCTAGTGCATTGACCCGTGGACCGAACAGATCATCCCTTACAATTAAAGCTTGTTTGAATTGGTGAGGACATAAATTGAATTTAGGAAGACCTAATTACCGGTTTCTGTTTCCTAGTACAATTCTCTCAGAGTGTTTCAGGCAGTCATGTTGTTTCCTGCCTTATTTTTTACATGAACATTTATACAATCACCATTACTTTGCTGTAATTCCAAGACATTTTAGTAGCCATACCTTTCAGCCTTTACCGTCCATTTTTATTTTTTCCTTGTAAGATTGAGGAGGTGGTGAGTCACTATGAAATGCAGCTGATTTCTAATTCTATGGCCTCTATACTATGGAAAGAAAAATGGTCGTTCTTCTGCTCTAACTTGCCTTGCAGGATATACTTTGGAAGTTACAGGGACTGTTTTCAAATAGAGAAAGTTCTGGGCCTTCATATATTCAGCCATAAAATATTGATTAAGAACAGAATAATAGGTAACTGATATGACTATGTAATGCAGAGGATGGGTTAAATATCACAATGAGTCATTCATGACCAAATCCTGCTGCAGCATGATTATCAGTAAAGCAGTGCACAATGGTCTTATGTGGTTTGGAGATGTGTGTTTCTTTCAGTTGAACCATGAGTGATATATTCATGCTGATTTAAATTACAGGTATAATCAAAACTGACTGGAACTTGGCTGTTAGTTTGGCTCTCTCTCATGTAATGCCATTAGGGAACAAGAACAATTATATAATAAAAAATTATGTAATGGCCTTATGATAGTGCCAGCAAATGCAATTGACACTCTTGTCAGTGACTAAATGCAGAAATAGTACAGCCTGGTAATATCTACATACTGTTTATTGTATTACAGAATGATTCATAAATAAGAGGATCACTGACAGGATTGATCCTGACATGATGCAATTTATCTTCTCAAGAGATGAAAGAAGAAAATGTTTTTGCCTCTGAAAAACATACCAGCTCCTGGTGCAGCTGAGAGAAATCCCAATTTTGATTCTGTGCTGTAGTTCGTTTGCTATTTTTCTTTTGTACATAGCAACATCTGTGTCTGTAGAGCAGCTGCCCCAGCTGTGCTCAGAAGAAACAGAGAACAGCAGGTTTCCCATCAGCCTCCCACCAGCCCCATCCAAGACTGAGGTAAGCAACCTTCAGCCTCCTCTCCCAGGGTGCATCTTCTGCCTCATCCTGCTCAGTTAGCCCGCTAATCACCCCCTGCCGCTCCTTCTACTGAACCCATGTGGACATTTGTAGATAGATAAGGCCAGATGGAACAGCATATTTCTTGTATTGATTACCTATTAGATTTCAGTGGGTTTGTCAGGAAGACCAGGGGTGGTGGTTCGGTGCAGTGGCAGGCTACATCAGCTGTCCTCCAGCTGGTGAATCAGCAGATTATCTGTATCTGTTTTGGCATGGCTTACAGTTAAAAAAATAAGCCATTCCAAAATCTGAGTTAAAACTATCTCCAATGTAGAGGTCAACAGCTGCTACTCGTCACTCAGGAAACCAGGCTGTCTGGGGGAGATTACTAAAGGGCACAGGAGGATTAATGAGAGAACAAGAAAGGAGAGATGAAACAACATATAAATACAAGAATGCACTACGCTAATCCAGCCTTAGCTTTTACTTTACCTAACATCCATCCAGTTAGGAAGCTATTGGCTGTTGGGTCAGATGTAACCAAATAAAACCAATATTACATAAGTAATACCAGTGGCCCTGGAACTCACTAACATAGTCAATCAAGAATCAAAAAGCAAAGTGCTGCCCAATTTTAATACTCCTCAGCCAAATATAGTGTAAGATTCTGTTGAAAGTTACTACCCTATAATTTACATTAGATTGTCTTTTTGTAAAATTGGTGCAGAAAATCTCAATGGATTTTTCAGATAATCGATTTCATCATTGAAAAGACATGTCGCCATTTGACCTTGAAAAAAATAGGTCAAGGTGACCTATACCCAATAGGCTTCTGCTCCATGCCAAGATGCATCCACAAAATAAATTTGGTGGGGATATCTCAAAGCATTCTTCAGGTAATGCGATTACATCATTGAAAGGGCAGACAGATGGATGGATGGATGAATGGATGGATAGACAGACAGGTGAAAAAAACAATTGCAATACCCTTTCGGCCAGAAGTTGGCCAAGGTATAATAACTTGAATTTGCAGGAGATCAATCTCCCAGTAGAAGTGGGTGGTACTCAACAAATTCAGTTAAAGTCCACTTACAGTCATGAAAAAAAACCCAAAACTTATTAGAGCATCAAAAATCATTAAAAACAATAGTTATGCAATCAAGTACTGACTCCTGTGTGTATCATGTGACTAAAACAGACTGAAAAAAAAAACACTGAATGTCTAAAAGCACTGTTTTTATCAGTACAATGCCATAGGTATTGATGTAAAAACTTATGTGATTTTGGTTATTATCAATAAAACCATGGGAAATGGATAGATATCAGCTCTGAAATTAAAATCTTATGAATTATTTTTGTTGCTATCATTTTATTTTTCCAAAAAAATGTACTTTTATTTGTACCAGAGATAAAAATAAACAAGAGATTGAAGAAAACATGGGGTGGTCTAATATTTTTTTCCGTGATTGTATGACTTCCTATCAGTGCTCAATAGTTACTATACTGATAGTGCTAAGCATTTCCATTTCATAAGCCACCACAATATGTTCAATTCTAAGTAAAGGCAAATTTTTAATATTTAAAAAAATTCATCAAAACTTAAAAAAAATCTAAATTTCTCAAAACTGTGATGAAACTTTGTAGACATTGTGCAATGGAAGCCACGTATAAAATGTGAAATGAATCCGACTAGCAGTTTCGGAGAAGAAGATGTTTGAAGAAATTGCTAAGATGATGCCGATGCTGATGCTGGACACAACACCTTCACTATAGCTCATGGCCTATGGCTAGTGTGCTAATAAAATGACCAACATTGAAGCTTGGCAGAAATATATTCTTTCTCAAGTCACTTCTGCTGCTGGTAATATCTGACAGCTTTAAAATTTCTGTATTGGTAACCATAAAGAGTCAAAGCCCCTAGAAATCAATCAGTGGTTTTGAAGAACAGCCTGAGTCTATCTTATTCAAGTGACTTGCATTACAATGAAAAGCAGGAGCTTATCAAAACTGCTTGGTTTAGTGACAGCGTTAATTAAGAAAACGGATTACATTCTCCAAAATCATTTCAACAGAGCCACAGGAATGTTGTACTATGGAAACTCATATTACAAGAAAATAATTTCGTGCTGGCTTTAAGATGTTTTGGTTTGTAGAACAGCTGACTTTGAAGATACTGTGGCTGACGCTGGTGGAAATGGTGAATGTACTTGGAGGAAACTTGCTAATATCTTCCTAAGGAAGGACAGAAAATCAGAGAAGCTCTTAACCCTGAAACACCATGTGGTAACTATGGTAACATTAAGAGGTTATAAGGATTAGAAAGACTGGTGGAAATGAGATTTAAAGCCCTACATATAGAGATGTAGAATCATGAACAGAAGAGAAGTATGCAGGTTTGTGTAGGGCTTAGGTGCTGCTGGTTGCAGTTGGGGGTTGGGGGATTAGGGGTCCGTCCCTAAAACAATATTTTTGTGTAAATTCTGTGTAACTAAGAAATGCATTTATTCTCACATATTTTTAGATTTGACTTAGACACATGGGTGGGTGGTTTAGCTGTGCTCTTCCAAGAATATGTAACATTTTTCTATAAAAATACATAATGTCATGTCATTTTGGCTACAACTACCATATCTGTGCACAAAAACAACCAAACAACAGAAAGCCTAAAAAAATCCCCCTGGGAAAAACTCCAACTATCAGAAAAACATGTAGTTGGTTCTGATGCTTGTTGATTTACATTAATTTGGCATAGGAGGTGCATTTAATGGTTCTGTGCCAAAACCTCACAATAGTAGGGAAAACATATTTCATTTTACATCTCTAAATAGGAGCATGATAAACAAATCATATGTTTATCAAAATCTTGGAAAACATTCATGTACAGTACATGAATCATATTAGGTTAATAGAACTGCATACTGTATGTAACATACTCTACTGCACACAGTATACATGTCATATTCACATTTATAATGACAGGTTAGTTCTTCATTCCTCAGTAAGTCTTTTTTTCCAGCTCATTACAAGACATTAAGATGGGAAATTTCATTAAAATAAAGATGAAATAATCTTCCCTTAAGCCCTGTGATGAGCCAGTGACACGTCCACGGTGTACTTTGCCTTCACCCATTGGTAGCTGTGATAGGTTCCAGCCTCTCCACAACCCTTCAGAGGATTAAACGGTTCAGAAATTGAATGAATGGATGCATGATCTCCACTTAACTTTCCATTTGTATAACATAATAATAGGTACTACAGTGTAATGGAATTCACAACTCCACATCATGGAGGTTTTTCTTATATAGTCTTCCACTGGTGTTCAGCTCGAACTATAAATGGTGCAGTTGGAAGATAAGAAAACCTGAGAGGATCTGCATGGTTCCAAAACTCAACAGTGAAATTTCCTCTGGCGTAGGCCTCACTCTGTACAGAGTAAATGCACATGTTGGGTGTGTGGTACAGGAGTGATCCACTCTGCTCATATCTCCTACTCCTAAGGACATAAAGTATCAGCTCAGGAGAGCATGAAATTGAGTTTGGAGACAAATGGACATTAAGTGATGTTTTCATGATAACCTAGAGCAAACACATAGCCCATTAGAAGGTTAACAAGGCAAACACTCTAATAAGCTCAGCTTTTCTCTTTGCTTTGTGTATGACTCTGGGGCACTTAGAGGGTTTAATGATGAACAAAGGTAACGGCTGATTGCAAACAGACAATAAAGACAAAGAGAGGCAGCAGGGTTTAAGCCATGGGCCAACGGCTCTGACTATATACATTAGTTTTCCGACTTCTGAAATTGTGGCCAGTCAAAAGCTTACTGAGAGAGCATGCAGTGGTTTGTACATTAATCAATGTCTGCACCCGTGTTTAATCTAGACTGAAAGACCTCAGGAAAATTAATTCATTTGTATAGTTTGCATATGCATAGTCTCACTTTAATTTAGAAAGAAGTGAGACAGGGCCTACCTCGTAATAAAATACAACACCGCACACCATTTACCTTTGGCCCAGAGGCGGAGAATCTTTTATTTAACTTTGCTTTACAATGATGCAATAGGAAGTTTAAAGAGATGAGGATTTGTATTTGTATTAAATTAAAAAGGATGTGAAAGGGTAAGATATTGAAATTTTATTTTCTATCTCCAGACAAGGCCTTCAGAATGTGAATAAGAATTGTGAGCATTCAGCCAAAACAAACAAATTGTCAAACAGTGATTTAGAGGCCATGGTTCTGGAGGAATCCCTACGGGGCACCCTGTCCCGGCTCCAGCTTCAGCTTCAGCTTCATTGCCCCTGGGCCTGCAGTCAAGTATGAAGTATGAAGATAGCAGCTGGCGTATCATCATCCTGTACACTTGGGACTTAGGGGCAAAAGCCTTAGAAAGCTTAACTCACTCATTTGCAGCCTTGAAGTCCAAATTCAATTTAGCCTGTCAGGAAAATCTAAAGACTAACTTTTTTTTTTTTTTTTTAAACTAAAGCAAGTGGTTAAAGCGTATTTCAGCCCCCTCGGGTGTACATCATGCTGCACATATCATGCTTTTTTTTTTTTTTTTTTTTTTACAGTTCTCTTCATTACAATGAGAGCAGTTGAGGTCAATTCTTCAATATGCCAGACTTTGTACCATTTCATCTGCAGACTTCTCACTGGCATCCATTTTCATCCCCCCATATATAAATGGCACAGGCACAAAGTCATCTCTACAATAGTAGCGTCACAAAAATTGTTAATATCAATATATTGACAATAACTCAGCTCCTCTGTTGTAAAACGAACAAAACAAGAAGCTTACAGTGCAGGAAATGATGGGTTGTGGGAAGCTATTCACCATACAGTAATTACAGCTCGGCAAGGGAGATAATGACGTTGAATGGACCACAAACAAAAGACTGGACTGACAGCTTCACGTTCTAGTGGTGCTTTTCAGATAAAATATTGTCTGCTTTCTCTGGCAGCAACAATAAAGTCTCATTCTGACTGGCCCGCAGCATTTCAGGAATCTATTCTCTCTTGTCTGTCACAGACTCGTGTGTCTTCATGGAGGCACAAAGTCACTGTAACAAGAGTTAAATCCAGCAAGACAAGACAAGGCATTATTTAAAGCTGGTGCTGAATCAATTAATAGGATGAGCGGGAACCTCAACTTTTATCTGCATTTTGCCACTTTTGCAAAATCCAGTCATTGTTAATTAATGTAGCAGATACTGTGAATAATTTCTTTTTCACAATTTTAGAACTTAAAAACCACTATGTATGACAACTAAAGCCCAGTACAAATAAAACTGTACCAAAAAAAGTCTTCAGTTTTCTGTGTTATGATGTTGTTCAGTCTCGCCATGAGTTTTATAGTTAAACAGAAAACATAAAACAACTGTCAGAACCTATGAAGGAAAGCAACACATAAAAATAAAAATTGCAATAATACACAGTTGACAGAAAGTTGAATCGAAACAGGAAATTCTTTACACTAGAATAAAGAAAATGCATGAACACATATAACAAGGATAATTCATCTATGTCAGAGTCCTAAATACACATGTTCTGTTTTGCGTTAAGTGACGTTTATGTCCCTGGGATGATGCAGTGACAAAAATATGCTTCAAACTGAGTCATCAGTCTGTTCCTCGCACGTCTTCAAAGGAATGTTCTACACAAACCAGAGGCTTACAAAAATAGCAAAAATACTCACTTCCGATTGTGACATTGAATGATTTCATCATCCTGAGAGATTTTTTATACACTGTCTGGTTTAAGAGATATTCAGACTAAAGAGTAAGAAAAGGTACGATCTGCTCTTTTTCCAGTCTCTTTTATTCGCTTCACCATCTATTGCACAGCCTTATCTTCCACTGTCTGTACCTGTAGAGATAACGCTGAGAGAAGGTAACAGCATTGAAAAAGGTAGAAAAAAATAATTACTTAACCCTATAAAACCTGACCCATTAAAAAAAAAGCTGAAAAATTTGTATTTGTTGGAATTGAAATGTTTACCAGCCCTTTCAACATAATCCAAACCAAAAATTTTGTCATATCATTTTGTTTATGATATATTTTTGTATTAAATTGGATACATTGGGCATTTTTGGCAACTTTTTGTTCACAATGTTAACTTAAGAAACAAAAATACATTTTACCAGCAACATTTTGGAAATGTATAAAGTTTCCGGCAGTTTTTTTTTTTTTTTTTAACATAAAACATTTTACAGCCTTTTTTTTTCCCCACTTGAATGATACCATAATT